>BHFT01006388.1:0-10892 GCA_004320025.1 Laticauda laticaudata
GGTGAGATGCCATTGCTCATCGATCAATCACTTGGTTCCCAAAAATTAAGGCCCCCCAGTTAGTGGCAGCTTCACATTTACCCTCTTCACTTTTGAGGCCTACTTTCCGCTAAATCTTGTTAAGGACTTTCTTCTTAACCTGGGTCTCTCTAGCTAACTGGTCCGGCACCATTCTTTGCTGAGCTCAGTACATTCATCAAAGTTATGGCGATCAACACCTTTGATTCCCATTTCAGTAAGGCATTCCAATGGAGGCTTGACGGCCTGGAACCAGCCTGGGGCAACGCTGACACCGATATTGGAGGGGGCGGTTACATTTGACATGCCCCTTCTATGGCGTTACTATCGTTTGTGCGCTCTGCTGTTATTGGCATCAATGGGTAGCTTAGTGCCCTGTAAGACTATGTGCTTAGTGTCATTAGTTTTCGCAATATTTTCTCTCCCTAGTGAGTGCAATACAAGTTTGCACTACTGGACATCTGGGTATGCTCTTTGTTCGAGCGGGTTGTTCAGGGGTTGCTCTATATAAGTCCCCACAGATGTCACATGACCCATCTGGATTCACCGGTGTGCCGATGATAGGGCGTTTCCCACCTTGGGTAGGTCGGATTGTGTTCTTAAAACCCTTGCGCTATCAACTTATTCACTCCTGGTTTCGATCAAATTTGGTTTTTAAGTGCGAATGGGACGCATCTGGCCTTTAAACAAAATGGGGCTATTTTCGGGACTAGCTAAATTGAACTTGGTGGTCAGCCCCTGTGGTACTTTGGCACCCTAGAGTCCTCGTTTAATACATCTCTGGAAATTCATGGAGTAGGTTCTCCTCCCAGTTGGTTATGCTAGCGATGCAGTTGAATCCTGATTTCCAGAGGCGTGAACCAATTCGATTCCTAAGTATCGCACTAGGGCGTCTCACATTCGAGTCGTACGATAGTCAGTAGCAAGTACTTTGGCATGTTATTAGTTATAATTCAAACTAATAAAAAGTGTCCACAGGCCAACTACTGGGATTATGATTTCCTGAAATAGTCTTTTATGCAACAAGTTTTTAGTTTGGTGTTAGTTCTTTTCTGCTTGATGTTCTGGAATTAGCGCCGGAATTTTTGTTCATGTTCCAGGATACCATCGATTAGGAACGACTGTAAGTCAACCTCAAACGATCTGCAGAGGTTCTCCCCTCGATCGACTCACCTCTATCTGTACCCTCTTCGATTGTGGCAATCGCTTTCCGGCACCTGGCATCTATGATTGATGGTGACAGTCTGATGCGTTCTTCTCTCTCACCCGGTTCTTTTATTCGGGTTTGGCATCAGTTGGCGGCTTTGTCGTTAGTCGTGTCACGGGGTGGTTGGTTGCTGGCCACGTAGGCGTTTTCTGGAGCTATAGCTCTTTTTGTTGCGGCAGAACCCTATCGAGTGTGGCCCCCTTTTATAACAACGACCCTTGGCATAATTGCGTCAAGGAACCTGCCATTCAGACTGCGGGGAGGTGCCTCTGCAGCCCGCAACATTGATAATTCCACACCAATTCTTTCTCTATCATGCCATTTTCTAATCTGAATAGAGTCTATGCACATCTTACAATCATCTTCGTGTGTCACTCTGGGTTTTCAAATGTCCTCGTGGTGGGTTGTCACTATGGGCTGTTTTCTTTCCTCTACCTCTGGCCTTCTTCTCCTGGTTTGGGTCGGACAAAAGGTCGTGGAATTACGTTCATTTGAGCCGCATGGTGGCTGCTGACTTTTCGCTCTGCTTACGGCCAGTCGTCTGTCCCTCAGCAATGGTCCTCCGTGGACACTGTTACTGTTCAGCCCTGTTAGTAGTATATCTCTCCCTGATGAGGGTAGAACGTCTTTTCAGGTCGACAGGACTACTGCGTTCTCTCATTAGCCTCGTCCATGTTTTTCAAACTAACATGCCCCTCCCCATTTGTCTTCAAGCTGCCACACAAGTCTGCTTACTGGTTTTATCCTCGCTTCTCTGCGTCCCTTTTGTAAAATTCGTCTGTCTTTTGTAAAGATTGGAGAGATCACTGGTGCGTAGCTGTTGTTCAGTATCCAGTCGCGTTTAAAGGTCAGACCAGTCATCTTGCTCTGACATTCTCTGGGGTTTCGCTTTAGTGCCTTCGCCACCTTTTGGAATGGATGCGTCCGGTCCACAGTGTGTAAGGAAGACAAGCACTCTTCCTTTGATTCTTGAGAATTTCTTCTATCTCGTTGCTTTCTGCTTTCTAAGAACATAAGAAAGCGATCAATATACGATTCCCAATCCTCTACATCTGGATTGAAGGGTGCGGGTGGTGTATTGTTACCAGCCATCTCTTTTCGCTCGGTTCAGATCACCGCGTGCTTCGGTCTCTGCTTCTACGATGATCCCATCCTTGTCGCCAGTGTTCCATCCGGAAAAAAGCGCATGAGACTGGGTTCCAAACAACAACTCTTTATTTCAAACCACTAGGTAAAGAAATGGAACATAGCCCAAGACGCGACAGTCCTTTATATAGTGGCTAGGCTGCCGGCTTGTGGCCAATGACAGTTATTTAATTCTTCCCACTGTTTGGCAGCTTCCTCGATTGGCTCCTAGTGAACCATTCCCTATGTGGCCTTTTCGGCCAATCAGAATGAAGTACTTGGAAACTACCAAGTTCCATACAGAACATAAATAGATTTAATAATACTTTTTAAGGTGGCATATTTTAAAATAATATATCATTCTTAGTTGATAGTGTGAAAATGGGTAGAAAGTTTCTCTTTTATATAAGAAATTGAACTGTATCATAAAATGTTAATGACTCTTATTGCAAGATTCAGCAGCAAGGCCGCAAACTCTAAGGGAAGAACTATTGTGTGTCAGCTTGACTGGAATGTACAAGGAAGTGTAGTCTTGCTCTGAACAAACTCAAAAGTCAAGATAAAATAAATCCTGTTGTAATCAGATAAAAGGAAGTCATGTTTATCACACATGATGTGTTATTTGTTTGTCAAAGATGTGTTTGTCAAGTATGCAGACAAAGGGAACTGGGAGGGATCTCAGGTGTGGTCTATATTGAGCGGAACTGTATAAAAAGTATCATTTGAAACCCCTGCACGCTTCATGATCTCACTCCCCTTTGGGAAGAGACGTGAAGGCTTGCCTTTGCAAACAAGTTTTAATAAACTTTGTTTGTTTGTACATCAGAGTTGTCTGTCGAATTAGTGAGTATAAAATAAGATTTGGAACATTTTTAAATCTCACAATAGCAAAGAAATGATATGAGCATGCATCCAGCTACAGCATAACTAGATATATTTGCATTTATTTACACCTCATGATGTGTTCAATATAGGTATATTACTTTCTCATTATTCCAAAGACATACCTACAGATGTATGTATGTACGTATATAATATTGGAAATATATACTTTTTGAAATCTTTCCATTACTAAATGGAAACCTTTATTATATGCCAACCTTTTTCAGATGCATCATGCTGCTTCCAAAGCAAAAATGTTAGTTTTTACATACCTAATAATATTTATATTTATATTTTGGGAGTTGTACTTCCTCTGATCCTCTTTATTTGAAATTGACACATGCTCATGTATTAAAATAGACACAGAACTTAAAGCAGAATTTTCAGATCTGTAGTGTGTATCCAATAGGTCTGTATAATGCACTTCCAGAAAATGGGAACAGTTATTTTATAGAGTGGATAACAGTGGGTGGGCTACAGAGGTGGTATTCAGCAGGTTCTGACCAGTTCTAGAGAACTGGTCATGGAAATTTTGAGTAGTTCAGAAAACCAGTAAATACCACTTCTGACAGGAGATTTTACAGCATCCTTCTCCTGCCATGCCCACCAAGCCACGCCCACAGAACTTATAGTAAAAAAAAAAATTAATTCCACCACTTGTAGGGTACTGTGAAGTCATTCATAACCAAACTTAATGACGTTTAATGACACGTATGGTGTTTAAATGGCTTGACTTGTATTGCAACTTCCACACTACAGATAGCTGAATCCATCACTTAAACTTCATTCAGTTTCTCATTTTCCCAACCAAAATCTTATATTGACCCCATCTTGACAACTTGTGCTTTACTTTGTGCTTTGTCAAGAATAATTAAAGCAAGGATCTTGGAGGGAGGTGGATGAGGTGCCACAGGTGCCATCTGTGCAAGATTAATGAAAGCAGGGAGATAGAAAAGTGTTAGAGAAGGTGGAGAAGCAAGGCAATGGATGCATTACTCATTTAACTGCTATATGTGTGCCTTGGAATGGCTGGTCATGGGGAGCATACATAAATGAAATGTGATTTAAGACACACTCCATTTCAAATGTCTTGGATAGAACTCAGGTGATTTCTTTGTGTTCAAAAAATCTGAAAATAACAATGGTAGTTAAAAATAATAAAATAATAAGAAAAGTGAAGGAATTGATGTAAATGTGGGAAAAGCAAAGAGTAGCAAAGCCTAAAAGGAAGGGAAAAATGTGAAACCATAAATTGAAATTGAGTTGCAGTTACTATATTATGTGTCTTTGTTGAGACAGAAAGAGGGAGGGACATGGCAGGGGAATGGGGTTATCTTATATTTAGGTACATTTTACCTTCTGTTAAACGAAGTTGGTAGAAATGATTAAAAAACTGAGTGTATGTATATGCAGTAAATAACCCCTTACCTTATTAGAAAATGCCCTGTGTGATACGGGATAGAAGTTATCCAACTCAATGTTTCTGGGTGCTAGATATTGTCAGATATAATACATCCAAATCAATAACAAAAATATATAGGTAAGTAACTAAATAACTAAAATATATAGGTAAATATAAGAAACAAGGAAGGTGCCATGGAATACTCCAAAGCATATTGCCAAGAAATGCTTTAAGAACTGCTACAAGATTATGTCTGATATTGTATGGGACCAAAAGACCAATTCAAATATTTGTGAGGGCAGGGTATTTTTATATATGCACTCTTCAGTTCCTTTCTCATTTATTTGCACATTACTTATTATTAAGATGGCATACTCTATCTTAAACTACAATGTCCTTCTAACCCTATTTTCACATCCTTTGAAGATTCATTGTACAGCAATAAATTATTCTTTGGTAATGCTATGGTATTCATCTCCATCTATTCAATAGTTAAAATATATAAATAAATACATATTTCACATAATTTGCATATTATTCCACCGAGTTCTACTCCAAAAGCAAACAAACAAAAAAGTTTGGTTTTTGACTGTTTCTCCATCAGAAAATAGCAAGAAAGATTCTTGGCTACTTGATTGAGCTAGATCTGGTATTGAAGCTGCTTCATGATGTCACTGGATTGTTTTCTACTAATATCATAGATTGACCACGTACTTTCACAATTAGTCATTTGCCCATATAGATAGATTAACTGGTGTAATTCCCTTCAATCTAATTCCCTTCCAATCAATTACTGGAGAAAGTGCATAATGTAGATTTTAACTATTCATTGGAGCAGCAACATAACATCGTTCAGCTTGTGTTGCTTCTGCTTTCTGTAAGAATGCGACTGTTGACCTTGTACTCCAGACTTTCCAAGAATTCCATTTTGTAATTCTTTCTAGAACTGACTTTTGGAATTGGAATGGAATTATAAGCCAAAATCAGAATTTTATTAAATGCTGGTAAAAATAACAAAAGACAAAACTATCCCTGTGCATAAAACAATGAGTTAGAAAATCTGAGCTTCTTTATAACATTTTAGTAGCATCACCATCAAGCAAGGAATGCATTGTAGTCATAATTAGATTAAATAGAATGTATGCAACCACTTTGCACTGAAAAATAGACAGATTTAATATTGATTTGACAAAGTTTAGATTTTTCTATTTTATCTATCTATCTATCTATCTATCTATCTATCTATCTATCTATCTATCTATCTATCTATCTATCCATCTCAAATAAATGCACACAATTACACAATGCATATATAAATGAAGACACAAAGCAGTTTGCATATTATCTGTATTAAATTAAAAGCTATTGTAAAAGTATGATCCATGTTACCTGTTCCATCCAGAAAGAAGCGCATGAGACTGGGTTCCAAACAACAACTATTTTATTTAAACTCGCAAGGCAAAAGATACGGAACATAGNAAAATGACAAGGCAAAAGATATGGAACATAGCCCAAGCTGCGGCAGCCCTTTATATAGCGGCTTGCCTGCTGGCTTGTGGCCAATGACACTTGTTTAACACTTCCCACCATTTGGCAGCTTCCCGGATTGGTTCTTAGTGAACCAATCTGTAAGTGGCCTTTTTGGCCAATCAGAATGAAGGACTTGGAACCTACCAAGTTCCATACAGAACACTTAAGATGTATAAATTATAATTTTGAACAAGTACATAGAAATATATTACTTCAAAAAATAATTTGCTTTGACACTAGCACCTCCTTGAAGAAAATAACATGATTTGAGGTCCTGCTCCTCCTTAGTCTCAAGAGTGGAGCTGACACAGTTCTTCTACTTGACTAAACCAAATGGTTCCTGTACATGCACTTTAAATGGAAGTCTTTTTCCTTAAGATAAAGCTCTGCTTGATATGATATACAATGGAGCACATCACCTTATCCACGCAAAGACTGTTTCATACGCTAATAAGTTGATAGGGAGCAGAAGGTCTTCATCCTTTTCTGTAATGTTCTGGTTATAATATAGTGCAGGACTGTCAAATGTGGATGTGCCACATGCTGGCCACGCCCATGCCTGGTTTAGTGAAGGGGGGGAAAATCCTGATGCATCACGTGACACTGCCGTGACAATGTGAGTTTGGCACCCCTGATATAGTGTATAGTGTATAGTCTGGTTTTTTACCTAAAAAGCAGTGTTTAGACTCAAGCTTTGCTAATTGATGTTCTGTTTCATTTTAGTTCTAATAAAAGATTGACACTACCACACTTAATTTAAATTTTCCCATAGGACTGTGGAACACACGTAGGTTTCTTTAACCAAGGTCAGTGTTTCCCAACCTATTTGTTTATGGGAATAAATTAACTCTCACTGAAAATGCTAAGGAATACTGAATAAGCTAGGGGTCAAAAATGCAGTGGTTTGAATACAATGGCACATATAATCTCCAGATGGTGCCCAAAACACTGAAACTGAATGATTGTTATATTGTCACCAATTATGTTATACTGTTCAGGATCTTTATGTTGTCCTCCCATCTCTTAAGAGTTTGTAGACAAAGATGCCAAATGCTCATGAGATTTCAAGAAGAATGTCAAAAACTTGCAAGTTTGGATATTCTTATTTATTTTGGCCATATAGATGGTAGGCACAGCAATTTATTTATTTATTATCATCAAAGACATCTGGAAGGTCTTCAAAGTCATTTCCAGATAAAATGAGAGAAGTGAGGCTATGGTGATATGATGTGGTCACAGCTGATATAGAATCCCTCACAAGGCAGGTCTTGTACAGAGCCCAGGTGATCAGTGGCACTATAGATCATTTTAAAAAAAGGAATGGACGGATTGCTTGAAGACATGCGAATGTCCCGCTGATGCTGCAAACTGGATGAAATGGTTAGTGAAATGCAAAACTGTGGACCCTGCAATATGACAGGAATAATGCAAAGAACAAGAGATTTTTTGGAAAAGACTTCCCCCTTCCCCACAAAAAAGGTAACTTTGCCTCAGATTTTTATAAATTATCCTATTTCATTTATTTCATCCCATGTCCCATGTCCAATGAAAATTTGTACACATTTTATGTACATTGCTTTAAATAAAGGACTTTTCTACTGAATTTTTCTAATGTATACTTTTTGCATATTATTTTCTTTATTATAAAACATTTTTATGTACACTACTTTCCCCAATATATACATTTCTGAGAGCATTCAAATTATATTTGCCTGCATGAACATTAATTCTCTTTCTCCTTCAGCTGCAAATTCAGTAAGTATGGAATTGGATAAATTTGCTTAAAAATGCAAACTAAAAAGCTGAACTAATTTCCCTGACATCCTAAACTGCAACTATATGGGTTTATTTCTATAAAAGGTTCCTTTCAGTTCATTTATTTCTCTCAATTTAAAGTCTGAAGTTGCTTTTCTTTATGAGAAAACAGGAGAAGATGTTTTTAACTCATTCATTTGTTTCTCATTATCTTTGTCTTCCACTTGGTACCTCAGTTATCTTGAATAACAAAGCCACATTACAACAGCACACATTCACTTTACAAGCAATAATTGTTACCGCTGTTGTGACATTCCTTGATTAATCCCATGGTGCTATCCCTGATTTTTGTAAGTAGAAAGTAGAAAGCAGCAGTTAAAAAAAAGTACTTCTCTATCTCTTGTTGATTTGATGTTTAATCAGTTAATCACTGAAGACAAGCTCATATTTTTGCACTAGATGCCACACATTGCTGTGTCTTACATAGAAACTTTGCTGATTATTTCTGGCATTCCTTTAAAAGCTAATTCTAATGTTTTGCTGATAGTTGGCACCTGGACACCACACCTCTTCAGCTAACATCTGTTATAATACAGTTGGAAATTCTGAAAGCTGTGATATCAGTTTGGAGGGACAATGTCTCTTCTCCTTAGTTCTTCTTTCCATTTTACTGTAAAATAGGAGGATGAGGAACTCTGCACAATTTTTTTCTGTTTTTTTTTTGTTCTGTTTATTTTATTTACATGTTACTACTTTCATGTTACAACCACTACTTTCATTGGAAAAGATACACAACAATTATGAAAATTCCAAAGAAGACTTTTTTCTTTACAGAATCATTGTGATGGAAATTTTCTTTCAAAGTTTTTTTTCTAAATTCCCAAATTGTTTTTCCTGTGCAAGTCAGAGATGGGCTGAGTCATGTTTGATAAGCTTCAGAAACTAAAACAAGTTAAAATCAAAATTAATTACATGCACAGCTGTCTTTTCCAACTTCTAAAGAATAAATAGTTTTTGTTTGCAAATTATCATTTATCAGCATAGTCAATGTCAATTTCAAACTAATTCCCATTTTCAGATGAAATGACACATGCACAACATTGTCATCATGTAAATGTTGCCACATATATACTTATACTAAAAAAGTTTTAGGATTTGTGTGAAGCTATTTTCACACAATTGACATTATTTGCTTTTCTGTGATTGGCCAGTTTAGCAATATCAAGTGGCTACCGAACAATGGCAAAAGCAGTCATTTTTCAAGTTGTTCTGCTGATAACATAAGGGCAATGGCAGTAGCAAAACCAGCACCTGTGGTGTATACAGAAAGAACAGACTGGGTAGTTAGTCACTGTGGCAGAATATTGGTGAAGGGTAGAAAATTGGTGGCTCAGGAAGGAAATGGTGATGGATAACCACATCCTACAATACATCATATATCCTCCATGTCCTAGAACAGATGCATAAGAAGTGCAGCCCAAGGGCTTCATTAACCTGCTGTCAATCTTTTCACATCTTGCTGAGCTTTTCCTCTCTTTTTTGTATTTATGGCTGAATATTTGGAGATGGAGTGTTTAATGGTTACATGAAGTTTGCCAGAGGATTTAGGCAGCTGTAACTTCCAAAAACCAGATCCTATGAAGATCCTTCATGCTCTCTAAGCTTGTTTTCTTGCAGACATTTCATTTCCCAAACTAGGTAACACCATCAGTGCTATTCAGATGATGTTACAGATGAGAGACGGGGGAGGGGGAGAGAGAGGATGGGGAAGAGGGAGAGATGCTATATTTGTAAAAAATACATTTTGGTATTGCAATAAAAAAGTCTACATGAGACCATCCAGGGTCCAAATGCAGCATGTAACAAATTGATACAAAAATATTTCACTGCAGCAAACTGAACTGAACTGAACTGAATTCTTTATTGGCCAAGTGTGATTGGAAAACATTGAATTTGTCTTGGTGCAAATGCTTTCAGTATACATAAAAGAAAAGATATATTCGTCAAGAGTCAAGAATCATAAGGTACAACACTTAATAATAGTCATAGGGTACAATATGCAATCAAATCATACTAGGAAACAGTCTGTATAAATCATAAGGATACAAACGAAAAAGTTACAGTCATAAAGTCACAAGTGGGAAAGGATGGGTGATAAGGAGTGATGAGAAAATTAATAGTAATAGTGCAGATTTTGAAAATAGCTGGACAGTGTTGAGGAATTATTTGTAAGTAAACAGGGCAATTTTAGAACACTTTGTGCAACTGATCACTATTTTATTTTATTTTATTTATTTATTTTTGTCAAGAGATCTCTTGACTTTTGTCAAGAGATAACAGGCATAAGTATAAACATAGTTATTAATACATGAAATTGATACACATAAGAAAAATAAAAAGAAACAATAGAACAGGATAAGTAGGCAAGTTGGTGCGCTTATGAATGCCCACTACAGACCTCTTAGAAAAGGGGTGAGGTCAATAGTAGACAGCCTAAGGTTAAAGTTTTTGGGGTTTGGGGAAGAAACCACAGAGTCAGACATTGACCACTCTGTTGCTGAAGTTGTATTTCCTGCAATCAAGTTTGGTGCGGTTTACTTTGAGTTTGTATCTATTGTGTATTGTTATGGTTGAAGCTGAAGCATTCATTGACAGGTAGGACATTGCAATGTATAATTATATATATACTATACTTAGATCGGACCAAAGGTGGCATAGTTCTAGATTTTCTAGGTCTAGAATTCAAGTCTGGTGACATAAGGTATTCTGCAATGAGTAGAGTTTTTGCAGTGTAAGAGTTGCAGATTACAGGATAGTTTTTTTCTGAAACCAAATTGTTTATTAGAGAGTATGTTGTTAATCTCTAAGTGGAAGATAAAGTATTGGTTAATAATTAATTCCATGACTTTACAGGTGACGCAGCATAAAGAGATTGTTCTGTAATTTTCAACTAGGCTGGGGTCTCCCTTTTTG
>BHFT01006390.1:0-16093 GCA_004320025.1 Laticauda laticaudata
ATGGTTTTAGATTGCATAGTGCTTTTTCAACATTGTCTTCTGTAAAATCGATATTTATTAGATCATTGTTGTTGTCTGTGGTTTGACTCGGAAATACTGGGCATGATCCATTGCTGTTTACAAACACTGAGTCAAATAATGTGTTAAAGAGGTTGGCTTTAATAGTGTTGTCGTTGCAGTCTTTACCATTAGATCTTTTCAGGGGTGGGATGAATCTTGAGTTTTTTAGTTTGTTGTTTACAAAATTGTAGAAAGTGTGAGTGGAATTAGTGCCCCCATCAGTGTACACTTGAGGACCTCCTGACAGTGTGACAGAATACAATTAATGTTGCTAGTTTCTGGAAAAGATCTGATTAATTTGTATATATTTAAATTTTGTATTTTATATTTTAAATTTTATGTCATAAAGCAAACCTTATTTTAAGTGTGATGTTTCTGATTGAGAAACAAATAAACATTTTTCCATTTTGGAAGATTTGTAAGATTTTTTTTTTTAAACTTGATTTGCCTAGACCATGTAAGCTATTTCCGCTTCCTGTATAGGGATGTATTTTGCCACTGCAATAAATAGCCTCTACTGCATTGGCTGAGATAGTGGGCTATCCAGGCACATTCCTAATCTTCAGTGTAGTGCTGTTTACTCCTGATGAATAATTACAGATCCGCTCACTAAGACAAACCATTGTCTCTTGCCAGAGCAATGTCATTCTTTCTTTCCCCAGACAAAAACAACAAAAAGTTTGACTTCAGAGAATTTAATCAGGTGAATTAGTGAAAAACCTTAACTCTTGTTGAGGATTAGCTAGCCCCAAATCCAATTTGATAACTAGCATGCCAAAAAAGAGAGAGCAGTTTATACTAGAAAGATGAACAGTTTGTGTTTATATGAAGTAAAATTGTCTAAAATTACAGATAACAGAGTGTTTAATATGGGATTTAATGAAGTCTTGGCTAAGGCTTTGGCAAATATTAATTCATACCCTCCCCAAAAGTGAATCTTATGAAGGGTGACAAGCACCAGGTGGACAGTTTCTAGATTGTTGTGTATTTAGCAGAGGCAACAAGAACAGTAAACAAGAAACATTCAAGCAAAACTTTTTGTGATGTTTCAGTCATGAAATGAAAAGTGCCCTCAAAGTAGATGAGATTTTTTTTTAGCATTCCATTTGTAGTTGTTTGATTCAGTGGGTGGTCTTGAGTCTCAGACTGTGTGTCATTCTGTGCTTAAGCCCGAAGCACAGTTTTAGTTTTAGATTTGTTTCAAACAAAAGACCCATCCATACCCAGTGGTTCTGCCGGTAGCGGTGATGAGCAGTGGACAATGAACTGGTTCTTTCCACCACACTGCTGTTGGGTCCACCCTGCTGGCCGGGCTCCCATACTCACCTATATCCTCTGCTTTTGAAGTGCAGCTGCTTTGCACGGCAGCTGCTAAAGTGATCAGAGCATGCAGGCTTGTAGGAGGTGTGTTGGAATGCCTCTGCATCTGTGCAAAGTGCGTGTTTGGTGTGCATGTGCATGCAAAGTGTGTGCATGCGTGCAAAACATGCCCACCAAGCCACACTCACCAAACTGGTGGTAAAAGTTTTTGAATCCCACCACTGTCCATACCCCATCCATACTTTTGATACTTTTAAATTAGTTAAATGAAAAAAAAAATCATAATAATGTGATTGGTTTTAGCTAATATATTATTTTGGTTGGGTTAATCTAAGATGCTATTTCCATCATAGTTATGATGTTTAAACTTAGTACTAAAGTATGTCTTTTGGCTGTGTGGCAGTAGTAATCTTACTAGTAAGGATAGAGAACTTGGCTTGCATAGAATAATTAGAATAAGCTGGTCATCACAGTAGGCTTTGGTTGTGCCATGGTATAATGGCCAAAATGTTCCAGTGCTGATCAGTACTATAGTATATCAATCCTATATTAAGATATTTAAGATAGAAAAGGTTACATGTAATATGGGTGTATCTAAGGCAAGTAACCAAATTGATAGTTTCTCTGTCTTAGAAGATCAAATGAATACCTCAATTGACCAAAGCCCTGCAGGTTAGCAGAGGTGTTTATCCATGAGATCATCTGGTGAAAATCACAATATAAGGCAAGTTATTATTATTTATCAAGTTTACTATGGCTGAATATAGATATAGTAGATAAGAAAGCAAGAAACAATCATTAAAATAAGCAGAGAATGCAGCGCGATTTTCATGGAATTAAAACATATGTTCTACAAGTGAGTAAAGAGGATTAAACAAAGAACTTCAGCAGAGTGACTGGAATTAAAAGTGATGAAGGTATTTGGGATGAAACTGAAGTGGCAAATACTGAAAGGAGTATTTTTTCGCAATGTTGGGAATGATGTCATAGGAATGAAAATATGTAAAAGAATATTAGTTCAAGAAAGAATTCATGGAAAGGAAGTTATAAATGTCAGAGCGGTAAGGATACAAAAATGTTAAAACATGATTGTAGTTTCCTGATTTAGTGATTATGACTTGCTTACTGTATGTGTAAAGACTAGTTTTGTGCCTCATAATTGGAAGAATGCCATGATTGTCCCCTTATTAAAGGGAAATGTAGCAAGTGTGAACATAAAAACTACAGAGAAATAAGAAAAATGCCTAGAAAGATATTTTGTATAATTATGTATGAAAAGGAGTAAGAGGTGACAATGAGCAAAATTTAAGGAAATGTAGCATGGTTTTATGATAAGCATGAAGTAGAGAGAGACTAGATTTTGCATTTCAGCAAGACATAGATAAATATAAGAAGAAAATATGATGTTCTTTTGTTGGTTTAGAGGAAATATATGATAAGAAAAATAGGCTTGAATTATGGAATGTTTTGTGCAAATATGAAATTCAAGATCAGTTATGAAATCCAACAAGGATGGTATATTATGGATATAAGGGATAAGTGAAGATAAATGACTGCTTAGTGAATTGTTCAACATTGAACAGTGGATAAGATAAGGATGTATAATGCTCCTTTAGTTGCTTGATATATTTATGGAAAATGTACAAGAAACATTTGTGGGGAGTTTAGACTTGTGTTGGTTGAGGATGTGAATGTACATGTCCTTTTGTATGCAGAGAATGCCATGTTGTTGGCAGAAAATCCAAATGATTTGCAGTGAATATTAGATAGTTTATATGATGCAATGTAACATGTGGATCTTAAAATCAATGTACAAAAGACCAAAAGAATCTTGCTTGACAGAAAAAATTGAGTGTCCAATTTCAAATTCCATATAATTTATAAATGGTAAAAATTTAGAACAAGTAGATGAATTTTGTAACCCCGGTAGAATGTTCACTAAATATGAAAAAAAATGGATGGAGAAATGTGGGTTGCAAAGAAAATGTATGGATGGAAAGATAATAATGTGTGGTTATTTTGTAAATACTTTTTTTTCCAAAAGAAAATATTCAAAAACAAAAATATGTCTGTAAGAATGTGCTTCTGTGAACTTCTTTGAATGGAATTGAGAATTAGGTATGTCAGCAGACTCATAAAACATAAGTTGAATGCAATAAAATGGGATATTTAAGGCATATGTTTGGTGATGTGCTCAAGAATAAATGGGTGCTAAATAAATGCGGATTTAGCACAAGAGTGAGAGACCGTTATGAAAGAAGTGGGTTGAGGTGGTTTGATTATGTAGATGGAATGAATAATGACTGAATTTCAAAACAAATATATGAAGAAAAAAACAAATTTGTAAAGAATTTTGAGAAAATATAACTTATATAACTTTTTGACCTATCATATTCTATGTAAATTAATCTCATAATTCCTATATTTATCCATACAAAGTCGATATCCATACGCCATTGTCACAGTAAGTGTAATTATCAAGTGCAATTGGTAGCAAGTTTAATCCATTGAATAAGTGGAACCATACAATTATCTTACTAATAGCAATAGCACTTAGACTTAGATATCGCTTCACAGTGCTTTACAGCCCTCATTAAGTGGTTTACAGAGTCAGCATATTGCTCCCAAAAACTGGGTCCTCATTTTACTGACGTCAGAAAGATGCAAGGCTGAGTCAACTTGAGCCTGGTGACATTTGAACTGCCAAATTGCAGGCAGCTGGTAGTCAGCAGAAGTAGCCTGCAGTACTGCATTCTAACCACTGCACCACCATGGCTCATAGTACTCATATATTCATGTAACTAATGTTGCAGTATAAATCTTTTAGCTATAATAAGGGGATGGAGGAATCATTTACATTGTCCAGCTGTGAAATTCCAGGTACTGGGTGTGTACATGTATTATCCTCAGAAAATTTAAGTTATTTTCACAATCACATTTATACAGTCTACTAATTGCTTCCAAATGTAGTAAGTATGGGACGTTGTACATGTGTTTTAAAGAAGCACTGTCCTTAGTTTATCTCCAACAAAATGCTTGACAATTATTTTCTATACAAACATAATGAAGTCCAATAAATTCTAAATATTATTTTTTGCTGTATAAGTTATAGGTTAAGTTCTATTGCTGCTCTTGGTACAGAAATTAAAACACTCACTTTTTTTTCTTTTCCCCTGATTGCTACATGTCTTAATTTTTTTTTGACTTTTTATTTCTTGCCTCTTTCTGTGCTTTGCATAACATCACTGTCCCCAAAAGGAAACAGTGTTCTTGGTATATATTTAAGTCAAATTGTGCAACTGTTTGTAATGGAACTCAAAGCCAGTGTCTTTTTGTTTTTTCCCCAAATGTTGGACTGCCAATCCAGGCTTGTGGTCCTCCATAAAACATAGAAACACCTAACAAAAGAAGCAGCCACTATTGTATCTGTTTTTCTTAAAGTTTTAGCCAGCCCAATCTGCTCCAGCAAAGTTCTTGCTAGCATGGTTTCAACCTTACCTGGCAACTTTTTTTTTTTTCACTCTAGGAAAATGATGGTTGCAGCTTTGGCAACTGTCTCTTCATTGCACAGTGCACCTGCCTGCCTTAATGCTTAGAGGAAGGGAGTCTGCTCTTTGTTGTTGGTTGATAAAGGCATGGGCTGAGTAGGAAGGAAGGGTGAAAAAGTGGCTGTCAGGAATCTGTTTACAAATGATGAATCATATCAATCATATGTCCAGAAGAGACGGCTGCTTTGGAACCCCCAGTGTTTCAGTTTGCCAAAAGCTTTCAGACCTAGTCAAAGGCTAGCTGAGACTTTCTCAGTTGAGCAACATTCATGCCAACCAACTCAAAATTGGGAAAAAAAAAGCTGACCTCCCTCCAACTTCTCATCAGCAGAGACAAAACACAAAGATTCTGAAAAAACCAATGCAGGCCATGAAAATTTGAAGATAAAGGAGGGGAACAGACATTTCATTTATTTCTTCTCATTTTGCCAAATTCTGATTGTCTGACATCCAATTTATGTCACTGCAATTTACTGCTCCTGTTTATTGCTTCTTGGAATCTACAGCAAACTGCCACCATTTTTGCCCCAAGATCTGTAAAGTTGTTAAAACAGCCCTACTGCAACCAATTGCGGAGAATATTGCTAGTTGGCTGAGCAGTGAAGTATAAATCACTGCACTACAGAGTTGTGGACCCAAAATTCCTAGCAAAAAAACTCATTTCAGAGCATTTTGTCATCACTCTGCAACATCAGGGATGTGTTTGACCTTAGGGGCTGGGTGGGGATGGCCAGGGTGGGCATGGCCAGCTTGATGTCACTCGTGTTGGGGGCGCCTGGGTGGCCCAAGTGCTCTGCCAGAAAAAACGGGCTCCTGGCCCCCATTTTTGGCCACAACGGCCTCCTGGTCTAGAGTCCAGTTTTTTTGTCTCTTCCTTGAGTCTGGGTCAATATAATTAGATGTGGTTTAAAAAAAGAATATATCCACAATCTCCATGGTCTCCAAATATCACTCCGAAGATTCCTTATTTATGCTAACCAAAGATAAGTTGGAAGTATGTCAGTTCAATTGCTCAGCACAGACGACTACATAGGAACATAGAGATGAGACACTAAGCTGAAAAGTCCCCCACAGCCCCATGAGAGAAGGTCCCTGATTTACGATGTGCAGAGACTTGCTTATAACATCAGCTTTTCTTTTTCCTGGCTCTAGATTTGGTCTGATTACTGAATTGAAATTTCAGATCTGTTGGCTGCTTTGTGAAACTCTACTCGAGCTTTGGACTGGACAGCAGCTGGAGGAAAGAGAATGAGGCAGCATTGTCAGGGATGAAGGCAGTTTTGGGTATAGCAATAGCACTTAGACTTTTATTCTGCTTCATAGAGTTTTACAGCACTGGCTAAGCAGTTTACAATGTCAGCAATCTGGGTCCCCATTTTACTAATCTCAGAAAGATGAATGGCTAAGTCAACCTTGAGCCAGAAGAATTGAACTCTGGTAGTGGGCAGAGTTAGCCTGCAAAACTGCATTCCAACCACTGCACTACCACAGTATGGACATTATCTCACTCCTTTTCAATGTAGTAGAGCTACTGCTTAATTTTTTAAAAATGGTTATTCATTATTGTTATCAGTTACGTTTTTCTGAACATAACTGTCCTCTAGAATCTGCATGTTGGGAACTTCACTTTGAGAGGGGAGTCAGTTTGTGCTATTTATATAATGTAGGTCTGGCTCAAATCATCTCTTATTTTTAATGAAGTATTCATACAATTGGTCTCAGGTATCTATTTAATAGCATTGATTAAATTATGGAGGCAATTATTTTTGCATATTGGCAAATTGCAGTTTGGATATTTTTTTAACTTGATGCATTCAGTAACTTAAGGAGTATTTTAGCAATAAGCAACTTCTGAGGTTTTAAAAAAGCCTCCTTTGGTTTATTTTTACAGCTACCATATCTGGGCTGCTAAAATCTATATCATCTGGATTTGTCAGCCCACGTAATGGATTCCCGTTTCTGTATGTAAATTTACTTGAGCCTGATTTAAAAGCTCTGAGCTGGCTTTTATTCAGAATGACAGAGATATTGTCCTAAAACAGGGTTCTCTAAATTTGGCAACTTTAAGACTTGTGGACTTCAACTCCCAGAATTCTGCAGCTAGCTGACTGGAGAATTCTGGGAGTTGAAGTCCACAAGTCTTAAAGTTGCCAAGTTTGGAGACCTCTGTCCTACATGTCTATGGAACGTATAGATGTGAATCTCAGTCACCTTCATTTTAACGCTATCAAACAGCAACTACTCACAGTCAGGTCTTCTGTGGATGGAGCTCCAGCACTCAAATACTCTTTTTTCCTCCAGTAGGCACCTCCAGAATATCATTTAGGTATCTGTTGTTTTTCTTCACTTAGGCCTTTCCTACATGAATGTAATGGATTAATTCATTTTCCTTCCTCCTTCAACTCTATTTATTAATCACATTTCTAGGCCAGCCAATCCCAAATGATTCTATGCACCATTACATATACAAAAACAATAATATTAATAGTAAAATCTGTCATTCAGAGGGAACAACAGCCAAGTTCTCTCCATTACCAGCAGAGGCAAAGACAAACAAGTATGCTAATTCAAGGACTAGGGAAAGAGCCATGTTTAAAGGCCAACAAGGCCTTTAAACAAATTATAATACAAATTATATGAACAGGGAACTGATTAGAGAGCTGATACCACAAGAGAGAACCTTCCTGATTTCTGCATTGCTTAATTGGGGTCTCCTTCTTGAGTGTGGGATGGGGATGGGGTAGGGTTGAACTAGTAGACTTCCAAGGTCCCTTCCAGCTCTATTGTGATTGATTCAATGGTCCTGTCAATTAAGATTCTGTCAGATGTTAGAAGAGAAGCAAGAAAACGTATGCTTGTTTTGCAAAATATCAGAATAATGACCAGGTGCCTAGGCAATTGAATTGATTCTTCTGGATCTAGAGACAATAAGCACACTAGCAAATAATTTTTAAAGCTTTATTGTTCAACTATAGCAAACAGATTTAAAAGCATGACATAAAAAGTATGCATACCAAGATGATACCCAAATGTCTTACAAGCTGTCAGGAGCACCTTCCTAACTACAGCAGAGGTAGCTCTTTGAAGGGTGGACAATTTCCACAATCTCCAGTCCTAGTTTTTGTGCAGACGGTCCCCACAAACAATAACCACCCCATGTTTTTTTAAAAATCAAAACCTGGAACCATGACTTTATGGTCCTGCTATGTTCATCAACTGTAAGACCTGACCTTGATCGGGTGGCACATGATTCTGGATTGGGAAGGGAAACTGACATTTTCATAGGGTTGCAGCTATGTCAAGATCTCCCATTTTTCCTTTATTCAGTAAACAAACGAGTGAGATCAGAATGAGCTCTAAAGTTCTAGATTTTTCTTAATATGAAAGGGAAATAAAAAAAAATTGCCAAAGGCCCTGTCACACTGGCCGACGGAGTTCATCCGCGTTGTTATCCGCTCTCAAAAGGGGCAAAAATTTGCATAACCAGAGCAGACAACACGGAAAGGAACGGACGGGGGGAGGACGTAGGGGATGGAAAAGCGAGATGCTTCACGGAAGCCTAGCGGATGGAAGTGGATGAGAGAGGATGGCACATCCGTAAGGCTTCCAGGGGAGCGCAGCAAAGGCGAGCGGAAGGGAAAGAGTGGATGCAGAGTGGAAGCCGAGCGGATGAAGCGGATGCACAGCGGATGCACAGCGGATGAAGTGGATGCAGAGCGGAAGCCTAGCGGATGCCTAGCGGAAAGCCTAGCAGATGCCTAGCATTCACTGCGCATGCGGGAGGATGCATTGCATCAGCCCGCGGATATAGGGAAGCAGCTCCCAAGCAGGTCACCATTCTGAAGAAAGACTGCTTCCAGACACAGCTCTCCAGCCAGCCACCAGCCAGCCAGCCACCATGCCGGCAAACCAAACAACCAGTGGGGAAGAAACGGAAGCTTCTGCCATCTGCTGCCAGCCCTGGCAAGAGGGACAGGGCCACCCTCCCACCCCCTGGGCCCTGACTCTGCTTTCTGCTGGGGCTTTTGTTGCCCGGCCTTGATCTTCTGGTGCTGGGGCTTCTGCTGATGCTGCTTCTGTAGGTGGTGCTTCTGCTGGTGCTTACTCTACTGATGCTGCTTCTGGTGGTGGTGCCTTCTGCTGGTGCTTACTCTGCTGGCATGCTCCTGTGCTGGTGCTTCTGCTGGTGCTTACTCTTGCTGGCACTGCTCCTGGTGCTTGGTGCTTCTGCTTGTGCTTACTTCTGCTGGTGCTGCTCCTGGCGTTGGTGCTCTCTGCTGGTGCTTACTCTGCTGGCACTGCTTCTGGTGCTGGTGCTTCTGCTGGTGCTTACTCTGCCTTGGCGCTGCTCCTGGTTCCTGCCGGTCCTGCTGGTGCTTCACTCTGCTGGCACTGCTCCTGGTCCTGCTGTCCTGCTGGTGGTCCTGGTCCTGCATTCCTGTGCTGCGTGGTGTCTGTTATGGTGGTGGCTGGTGCTGCTTGCTGCTGCTGCTGCTGTCCTGCTGGTCCTGCTTTTGCTGCTACTGCTTGTTTGCGCTGCTGCTCTGGTGTGGTGGTGTTGGAGGAGCCAGCCCTCAACGCTCGAAGCCCTCTGATGAGGGCCCTATAATGGCCCTTGCCAAAAGGAGGAAGAAGGCAGACGCGTGAACGGGAGAGGAGGCAATACAACAAGAAGAGGAACATGAAGGAGGAGGTGCTGGAGTGGCTGAGGAGAATGAGTATCTATGGCGGAAGGGACACAGGCTCTATCGCGACACCAAAAGGAAGCAGGCTGCTTGGAGAGAGAAGGCGGAGAGTCTGGGCTAACATTCGGAGGTGCTCCTCAGCTGGTGGAAGCACATGCACACCTGGTACGGAAGCTGCACCTCAAGAAATCTGGCCAGGCCAGCGGTCAAGCTGACGGACAGAGAGACCTGCGTGATGGTCAAGTGCAGCTTCTTGGAGGGTGAAATCCACCCACTAAGGAGCAGCCCTGTCACAACCCTCTCTCTCAGGCATCCTGCTGAGAGCCAGTCCTCTTCTTTGCAGGAGTTCAACTCCTGTGTCCAGGCAGGTAATCTGTGGAGCGTGCCACGACGGAGACCCCCGACAGCTGCACTAACCCGTGGCAGAGCGCGTGAGAGGACCCCCTGACGCAGTGGGAGAAAGGAGACGGCACTTCCACCACAGCCCAACCCGCATCCACCCCAGCTCCACCTCCACAGAAAGCAGAGAGGCAAACGGGAGTGGCAGAGCACACTGTCCTGCTGAGATAAAAGACACCATCAGGAGCATCGTAGATCTCCTCTCTCAGCTGGTACACACGACGCCCCATCCTCACACCGCAAGCCCTTCCTCACCTATGTAACCAACGCAGCCCTCATGAAACATGTTGGAACCCCCAGTACCAGGTGGTGAAGGACAGGATCACCGATCTTCTTCACAACCCTCCAGACCAAGATGAACCTGCTCCCACCCAGTCCAGGTTTGCTCCTCCACCCAGGTGATGTCACTGCCCTTCCAAGGATTTCCAACAGGCCATCCCCTACCAAGGCTATGGATACCATGAGGTCCAAGCACACAGGCAAGCTTCCGCAGTCCAGGCACAGGTACATCGATGCCACCGATGCCACCACACCACCAATGTCACCCATGCCACCGATGCCACCGACGCCAGTCCTCACCCAGCTGCAGACCAGACAGCCCACTAAACTGCTCCTTCCTCCACCCCACAGCCAGCGCCGCCTCAGAACATCTGTCATTGGTATTGGGGCTGACACCCATGTCATGGAGGAGGGGCTCTCAACATCACAGGCTGAGCCAGCTTCTGAGAGCTTCCTCAACAACATCCCTGTTGGTCCTCTCAGGCCCACCCACCCCAGTGGCGCTTCAACGCAGCACTCGCGCAGCAGCCACCTCCAACAGCACCTGGACCCTTGACCCCTGAGACTGGGCATGCCTCCCAAGTGACCAAAAGAAGAGTGTTTCAGAGACTGGGTGGCTACCTGTTGACTTTATATTTTGCTTTGGACACTTGACTTAGGTCATTTTTCTTTTACAGCTTGTTATTAATTAAAGATTATCTTTCCTTCACACACTTTGCTTCAATTATTTTGTTTCAATAAAGTCTTGGTGGAAACTTTAGAAATGGTTTAAAGCCTTTGCATGCTTGTGGGATGGGTTAGATAGCAGTGGGAATGGCAGGGATACCTTTGGAATGGGCAATAGCTGTGGGATGGGAGGGATACCTTTGGGATGGTAATAGCTGTGGGATGGCAGGGATACCTTTGGGATGGGTAATAGCTGTGGATGGGCAGGGATACCTTGGGATGGGTAATAGCTGTGGGATGGGCAGGGATAACTTGGGGATGAGTAATAGCTGTGGGATGGCAGGGATACCTTTGGGATGGGAAATAGTGTGGGATAGATAAACCTCCAGTGCAAGCAAAGTGGGACTGTATGGTCCACCCTCCCAGGTGCCACACCTATGGCCCTTTATTATCAATAATAATGTAATCATTCATCCACACATGTCAAACATAAACACAAGCTCTTTATTAAATGCCCCTGTTTCATTGTAGGGCACCTCAACATACATGGCAAATCTCTCAGTCAGTGTGATGAGACAGGCTCAAGGAGCATCCATTAAGCATCTACACCGGTCTTGCCACTCGCACTGCTCCGAGCTGGGGAGTTGCACCAGTGTCTCAGGAGGTTGCGCTGCTTCTTCCCTTCACGTGAAGCTCTGTTGGGGCCCTTGCACATCCTTAGTGCCTATCAGGTTTTCGCCCTTGCCTCTATTCCCCAGGCTCCATGTCCCATTGCTGGTTGGAGGTCCACGAGCCTGTTCTGCAACACTGGTAGCGGTGCACATGAGATTTGTGAGGATGCAGCAAGCTTCCACGATCCTCCTCACTGGTCTCTGGGCGATGCTGCATGGTGGTGAGAAGTACCTGGAACCTGTTGGCCAGGATGCCAAAGACGTTCTCCACCACCTGCCTTGCCCTGGACAGCCTTAGTTGAAGATCCTGTCTTCACGGGAGTGAGGAGTCTGGAAGTGTAGGGCTTCATGAGGTAGGTTTTGAGGGAGAAGGCGTCATCCCCATGATGAAGTAGGGCCATCTTGCTGTGGTCGTTGGGCAGGGGGTCTGAATCTGGGAAGCCATGATGAGGTTGCGTTCCAGCCCTCCTTGAGGTGACTGGCGTTGTATACCTGGGATCTGAAGATGACCCGTTACTTGAAGCATTGATGCTACATGAACTTGTAGTCAGCATCGACCATTGGCAAAGAGGATGATGCTGAAGAAGCCACTGCTCTGCAAGTTTCTTCCAGCCTTCTTCAGTGGAGGGGCACTGGAGGAGCTCCTCAGGTATTCTTCGATGATGGCCTGCACCACTTCTCTGACCACAATACTGATTGGTGTTGTGTGGCACTCTCCAGCCGTACTGCATGCTCCTTAGGTGGTTCCTGAGGCGTGGTGCAGAGTCAGTGCCACTTGAGCCCAGGGTCCAGGCTGGGCCGGAAGTGTGCTCTGCTTGGTCAACCTGGGTCTAGCGCGCTCCACAACTTTGTCAAACATGGCTGGAGGCATCCTCATGAAGTTCTGGAATGCACGAGGTGTCTTCGTCCTCAGCTCCACGATCAGCTTGTTATACAGTCCGTACTCTGCTCTTCTTCCATCCATCTTCGATCCAGACACTTCTTGGATGCCTGCCTTTTCTTCCCGTAGAACAGTTTGAAAGATCCTGTAGATGGCTTCGCACTGTTGCAGAATGATGGTGGCTACCAAAAAGAGTGTGTTACGATCCATGGTGGAGATCAATGGATGCTGTGGAAGAGCAAGAGCCAGATGAAGCTGCAGAGGTCTGCACAGCAGGGCTGCTGGACTGAAAGTGAGATCCAGGTGAGTTGCTCCCCCTTTTTATAGCCAATATAGGTTTTTCCACTAGGTGTCCTTTTGCATCCTCTAGGCATCCTCTAGACATCCTTAATATCCCGAGATAGGCCCTCTGGAACATTTTTTCCATTTTAAATGCTTTTCGATCTTCATCTCGCTTTCATCCTTTGTCCGTCCGTGCTACTAATTGCTGCGCGTCCGTTCCGCTCCGTTTCCTTTCTCCCTGTGTCCATTTTCCACTGAAGTGGATTTGAAGTTGTGCGGATGCGCAGCGGATGCCTAGTGGATATAGCGGATGTGTAACGGATGACAATGGATGTAGAACGGATGTTTCCCCGTATGCGTTGTGGATGCAGAACGGACGCCTTGGATAATTTTTCCGCTCAAAATGTTTTGAGCAGCTCAAAACTTTTGAGCGGAATGGAACTCAGTCGACGGATGCTGGATGGATAGAGAGGATGAAAAACGGAGGCAGTGAGTACAGAACGGATGAATCGCGTTAACCAACGGATGGCAAACGGATGGCAAGTGTTTCTCTCCATTTTACATCCTCTTTCCATCCGTTGGTGCAGTGTGACATGGGCTTAAATTCCTTGAGATAACAATGGTCTTCCACATTGCCATTATAATGTTCTCTCAAATGAACTAGGCCTTATACCATGTAAGGGTTTACAACCAGAATCTGGAAATGCCCCTGCATTCGGTACTCACTCAAGGTCATATTAGTGTCACATGGGCATTACTGCTCCTGCTGCTGCATTCTGGTTCGGTTGTAGTTTCTGAACAGTTTTCAAGGGCAACCTCATATACTGCACATTGCAATAGCCCATCTGCAAACTCACCAAAGTCTGGACTAAAGTTATCTAACACAGTTGGATCCAGGTCCTTTCCCTTTGAGGAAAGCGTGCCCCACAGTCTTCTTTAAGAGGTGGAATTGCTACAGTGAAGACTTTTATCTAAATTAGATGGCAGCAACCAGTGATAATGGTATCCAGAGGTGGTATTCAGCAGGTTCTGACCAGTTCTGGAGAACCGGTAGCAGAAATTTTGAGTAGTTTGGAGAANGGTAAATACCACCTCTGACTGGAGATTTTATAGTATCTTTTCCCTGCCACACCCACCAAGCCATGCCCACAGAACCAGTAGTAAAAATTTTTGAAACCTACCACTGATGATATGTCTCTCCCCCCCTTCCCGTACCCTCCCCCCTCCTTCCTCCTTTGTCTCTCACCATTTAGTAACCTTGTCACTTCTTGACCAGAGAAGATGAACTCATATTAAAGCTGTCCTTTAGTATTAATTGACTGATTACTGCCTCTTTTTTGTCAGGCCACAGTTTATATATGCTTGTGGTTTGCTACATCCTTCTTGAAGGAACATTGTTCTTCGAGTATATAATACTTACGATACGATACGATACGATACGATACGATACTATACTATACTATACTATACTATACTATACTATACTATACTATACTATACTATACTATACTGGCCCTTTTACTTCTCACTGGTTTCACTGCTTATTCATGGGCTAGTTAAGCCATATAGATGTCCAAAAACCCAATACTTTGTTAAAAACTGAAAGTATTCATACATTTTCTGCTGTTTCGATTCACACTATTACTTGTGAATTTCCAGCTGTCTTCATGATTTGGCATTTGTTGTGTGTAAACTGTCTTTGTTACTGGAAGCCTGAAATAAATTTTTTCATATGGGAATACAGGCACTGATATTTCCCCCCCATTCTTCCAATCTTGCACAGCAATTTCTTTTTGTTATCAATTTGAAAAAAGTTTTATTGTTGACATTTCAACCTGTCTCTTTGCCAGATTTGTTGACCTTCTCGTACCATTCTGATCATCTCATTTTTGTCCCAGTGTTCTTCACACAATGACACTCAGCAAACTTCAGATGTAAAAGACCAAATTTCTACCCCATTCCCAATAATGGACAGATTCACTGCATTTGAGGTACTCCAGACAAGGCAGTTAAAATTACATTAATTTTACTTCGATTTTATGATAGGCATGGCAATTTATTTTATTTGTGCATTAGTATAATCATGCAAATGACCTACATTATGACTGATACACTTTCAGATGTAATGGTCATTTGGAAGTAATGGATACCCCCTTCTCCCCAAATGGTCCAATATGATGGAGATTCATTATCTTTGTTATTTTGTATGGTGTTTGTAATTTTCCAAATTTTAGTAGACCTTTTTATAATTTACTACCATCATGCCAAAATGTTCACATATATTTCTTTCTGTCTCCCTCAATATATATGTTTGCAAAAGTTGTAGTTTTTGAGAAGTCAAAGACCACAGTTCAGATATTTGATTGTCTATAAAAATTCCATGATGATGTCATAGGATGTAATGACATTGTTTTCATCCCATTTATTTATTTGGAATATATTTGAAAGAGTGCAGAGAAGAGCAACAAACATGATTAAAGGACTGAAGGCTAAAACAGAGCTGCTTTTCACTTCTTGGGTGAAAAGCAAAATGTCTTTAAAAAAACCCCAGAAAGTCCAGTTCCCTCTCGAAAAAGCACCTTTGGGACAACCATGACCTGGATGACTGGGAATCTCCATAGACATATGAAGAATGGTTGCAGGAATTGGGTATGTCTAGTTTAATTTAAAAAAGAACTAGTGGTGATAAGATAGCAGTGTTCTAATACCTAAGGGGCTATCACAAAGAAGAGTGGGCCAGTGGTGGTGGTTATCCTATTCTTCAAAGCACTGAAGGCAGACAAAAAGCAATAGGTGGAAAATTATCAAGGAGAGAACCATCTAGTACTAAGGAGAAATTTCCTAACAGCGAGGACATTGAAACAGTGGAACAACTTGCCTCCAGAAGTAGTGTGTGACTGCAAAATCCCATTCCCTCCCCACCCCACTAACTTGCTTTCCAGCTCCGTAAAATGAAGAAGGCTCATTTAAAAGATGACTAGCAGTGTGATGTCTACTTCTTATACAATGGAGAGTTTTCAAAGAAGAATCTGAAATTATCAGAGTGTGACTTAGAAAGCTCTTAATAGAGGCTGTACTGGAGCTCCCTCAGTGAAAACTATTCACAAAAAGATACCCTTGCATAGCAGAGAATATCAGCTATGGAAGAATAGGGTGGAATAACTTATTGCTATACTAACCCATTAATTAAAGGCCATGTCACACTGCACTTACGGATGCAAAGAGGATGTAAAACGTAAAAAAAGCTTGCCATCAGTTGGAAAACGCGATGCATCCGTTGTGTACTCACTGCATACGTGTTTC
>BHFT01006392.1:0-35650 GCA_004320025.1 Laticauda laticaudata
TTGCTACAACTTTAAAAGCACAACTACAATGACGTGGGAAAATACCCGAACAAAGCTGAATACCATACATACATACATACATACATACATACATGATAAGGTAGGTAATATTTAGAAGTAAGTGACAAAGATTCAGTGCTGGAATGTTCAAAGAGTCTCTGTAATTGTTATTTTGCAATTATTTATTCAATCCTAGTAACACTCAACAATTGCTACTAGAGGGTGACTTTTCATATGAGCTGACACAAATAAACTACCCACATATCGGTTTTTAGGACTTTTAAATATTAAAACTGGTAGAAAGGAGTTGTGATGCAATCTTCCTTCCCTTCTGTATATGTAATGTTTCTGTGAGTGCAGCAAACAAAGCCGCGCCAGAGTGTTCATTTATGCTAAATCATCTTTCCCGAGTTTGTGCCTTTCCAAATCATTGGGATTACAACTGAAATTGATGAGAGCTCTGCCTCAAAGCATTTACTGCATTGTGGCATGAACATTCACGGACTACAACCAACTTGATGGATATGCCTAGCTATCTTCCTGACTGGAACTATTAGAAATTTGCCTATGTTCAACTTTCCAGAAAGATATAAATATTATTAAATAAAGGATATTCTAACTATAAAATCTGCATTACATATCTCCCCAGCTAGGAATTGAGATGATTGCCATGGCAAACTATCAAGAATTTGATTCCATCTGATTACAGTTGAACCTTGAGACATAAGTATTCCAAGATGCTTCTTATTGAGCTTGGGACACATACAAACACACACATACACCCGAATTCTGCTTCTTGTCACCTTAGAGGCTTCCATAGTAATGTTGAAGCTCTTAGGGAAGAATAAAGAAAGATTTTAGCAAGAGCTTCTAGCACCATATCCCACATTGTTGCCAGATAAAATTTTTGAAGGAAAATTTGTGATAGGATAAAATCTGGATGTATATTGAGGAACACAAGCAGTGTAGTTCTATAGTAGTGAGTCCTCATTGTACTAATACTTATTCAGAATAAATCAGACTTATAGACACAATTAGGCTTGGGGGGGGGAGATAATTATTTCTTTTCTTTTAAAAAATATTCTACTTTTTCTTAAGAGCATTTCCAAGTTCCGAGGCAGAATCTGCTTGTCTCCAAATTGCAATCCCCTTGGACAAAAACTGGGGTGTTTATTACTTAAGAAGGTTCACTAGTTTTAAAATCCATTGTACATTTAGTAAGTGCAGTACTGGATTTATAGTTTGAACTCCTGTACTGAACAATGGTTTAGATTGGCCCCTGTATAAATGAATGCAATAAGCCAATTGCTATTCAAATGCAGACAATGCCGAAGTCTTACAAAATGAATTTAGGAGGGATAAGAGTTGTAACAACAAATAAATCTATAGGTACATTTGTATCAGTTCTGACTATTGGAGTGCAATACCTGAAATATTCCACATTTAGATATCCAATATGAGTCTGGAATTTTGCCAATGAAAGTTCAAGAGTTTTATGAACTGCAAAGCACTTAACTTTCTACTAATGTACATTCTTTCCAGATGAGGTGCAGCAACTCTCTATCTAACGGACATTGTGCTATTTTTTACTCCTCATGAACTTTTATAGTAATTGGTGGATTTGTCTCATTCTCATATCTGTATTTGATATATAATAAGTAAATGGTTAGAAAATTCTTCCTAAAACTAACTACAGGACTAATATTTAGCCCACATACAGTTTCTGTACTATCATCAGAGAGACTCCCAACAACTTTTGTGACATTTCAAAGTGTCTTGGGAATACAGTACATCTCTTAGATCTTATGTGGTAGCAACTGTGGGAATAACATATTTCTTCACATCTGTCCTGCCTCAAGCCAGAGTAAGATTTATATATGATTTATATTGATATATGATTTATATGTACATTTAAATCTATTTATATAGATTTAAATGCAGAAAGCAATGTAGGTCTTATTCTACTTCTAACACTGCACAAATCGCTTACCTGTTTCAAACCCAAGAGACATTTCACTGCAGCCAATCAGTATGGTTGCTAATGGGAATGCCAGTTGGACCAGAAACAATCCAGAACAGAGCTGTTTGCTGTATGTCTCATAAGCAGAGGTGGTATTCAGCAGGTTCTGACCAGTTCTGGAGAATCAGTAGCAGAAATTTTGAGTAGTTCGGAGAACCGGCAAATACCACCTCTGACTGGAGATTTTACAGTATNTTCGGAGAACCGGCAAATACCACCTCTGACTGGAGATTTTACAGTATCCTTTCCCTGCCATGCCCACCAAGCCACGCCCACATAACTGATAGTAAAAAAAATTGAATCCCACCACTTCTCACCAGGCCATTTTTCTATCTTGTTTTTTAAGGTTCAACCATTAGCACTTGTTACAAGGAATTGTTGATTGAACTGGAAGTTTTGATCAAGTCATTGCATAAATAAGAGTTCTTCATTGTTATTCCCCAACATCTGGATTTTGGGAATATCACTAGCCAGTCTTCATGTCCCCATTTATTATGATGGAAAAAATGCTGGGGCTTATTATCCTCTTCTCCTTAATATCTCTGGGAACTAAAAAGTAAGCAAGATGCCACATGACTACTCTCAAATTTCATAACTCTGGGTTAAGCCTGCCAGGCCCTACTCATTACAAGGAACCACTTAGATAAGTTCAGAAGAAATCTCAGGCATTTATTGAAGGAAGATAGGAATCCATAACCAAAGAATTTCAGCAAATGCTATATCAAACTAAGCCTTGGTGGCACAGTGGTTAGAGTGCAGTACTGCAATCTACTTCTGCTGCAGCCAGCTGATCAAATTTCACCAGGCTCAAGGTTGACTCAGTCTTCTATCCTTTTGAGGTGAGTAAAATGAGGACCCAAATTGCTGGGGGGAATATGCTGACTTTGTAAATTGCTTAGAGAAGGCTGTAAAGCACTATAAAGTGATATATAAGTCTAAGTGCTATTGCTATTCAAGGACAAGAAGTCATGTTTACACCCTCTAACATGTATTTTACTTCCTTATCTGTGTCATTTCTCTTTGCAGCAATCAGATTTTTAATTATTGCTTTGTAGGGTAGGGGGTTCTTATATAAGGTTCTTTGAGAACTTTCATTGCCATCCTAGCTTTGTTGCTACTACTTCTGGGAATTCACATTTGCTACCATTAAAAAAAGTTTCATCAGAAATACAGTATGTCCTTTTAAAGGAAGTAAGGCTTAATACAATTAATAAAAATTAGTGCAGTTGTTAACATTTTTTGGCTTGCCAGTGTATAGAGTATACAAGTACATTCTAAAGCCATAGATTACAAAAAGTCAGGGGAGGTAGAGACATTATTTCTAAAGCTGAACTCTTGTTCCCCTTAACATTAATGATGGGAGACTGGAAAAGAATGGAAGAGATAGCAAATATAAGCCATCTTGAGAAGGACAACTGATAACTTATCAAATAAATGCCATCTTGGTCCCAGATGGAGGGAAAAAAACTAAGAAAAAGCGTTTTGAATAATTCAAAGACCTTTGCATTAATTAGCACACTAGAAATAAGAGTGGGAAATAGTGATTCTGTGTCCCTGGCCTAAAAAGAGATTTAACCATAACTGCCATAATATTAGTTTGTTTTGTTTTGTTAAGGAAGGAAAAGGAGGCAGAAGATAAACTGATGGAACAAATGGAAACTTTTATGGGATTCCTTTTTACTCTCCAAAAGCTGAAATAGTAACTACTTGTATAAGCAGGAAGAGTGACTGGGTAGGTGAGCTGATGTCCAAGTCCAGTTTGTTTCTGCAGCAAGATCTCAAGTAGGCCAATCCCTTTATTTTCCCTGAGTTTTGAGCTCAGGGCCAAAGTAAATGTCATTCAAAATGTATAGTTTTACCATAAGTGGATCGCAAAATTTCAGAAATGACTAATAGATTTCCTGATTATTGTAATTCAGATCAGATCTCAAAGCCCCAGAAGTAGGTCACTTTCTGGTTTGAATAGCAGGAGCAAGAAGAAATCTTATTTAAATGCCTGTGGTGGAAGGAAAGCCATCTTTCACCCAGCCCTACCCCCTAATGTGACCTGACAAATTGACAAATTTGTGACCTGACAAATTCCTTCAGTCCCAAAGATGTTGCTGTGGATAATTAAGAACAATCAAGATGGAACAATTTTCTTTCACTGAATGTAAAAAAGAGAATACTCTTATGCTCACTATGCTGTAGCAAAGAACATCCAATAGCAAATAGCAGATTTATATATTTCTGTGGTTAGTTGTGAGATCCTCATCCAACCTTTAATGGAAGATCTTCAATGATTGATTGGTTATGTGCCATCAAGTCATTGTCAACACTTAGTGATCACATAGATAGATTTTCTCCATGACAATCTTGGTCTTTCAGCTCTTCCAAAGATGCTTCTATCACTTTGTTCAGCTTGTGACCGATCATCCATTTATTCTCTTTCCTTCCACCTTTCTCAACAATAAAGCCTTCACCAGAGAGCTAGGTCTTTGCATAAGGTGTGCAAAGTAGGATAGGTTCTCAAAGCAGGATTATTATTATTTATTAAATTTATATGCCACTCATCTAGTGGTTTGAGAGACTCTGAGTGGCTTACAATATGATATAACATATTACAAATATAAAAACAATTATAAATATAAAAAGCAATTTCAAAAAAGTACAACAAACTAAAAAACACCCACAGGTTTGGTTCAGTGGTTTCTCTGTTACTGCATTAGCTACCTCCAGCCAACAGTTTCTCCTTCAGTGTCCCATGACAACCAAGTTTAAGGCACTTAAAGATTTAAGACCCACTCCTGAGGGTCAGGAGAGAGGGGAAAGTTCACACGCCCTGGAGCAAAATCCCTTCTGCCAGCATGAAAGAGAGTGGTAATGGGTCAATCACATTGGGGAAAGATGGCTCCTCAGATATCCTGAACCTATACCATAGAGGGCTTTAAAGGTAATGATCAACACCTTGAATTGGACCTGGAAGCTGATTGGCAACCATGAAGCTTGCATAACAATGGTATTATATGTGTCACAAAGGACCTCCAAAAAAGGCTGCACTGATTTTTCTGGGCCAATTCTGAATAGTCTTCAAGGCCAGTCCCATGTAGGAGGCACCAAAATAATCCAAATGGGAGATGACCAGTAGATGTGGGATTGAACACAGAGGGTACATGCAGAGGGTCCAGAAAAGGTGCATGCAGTTGGCTCACAACCCAAAGTTGTACAAAGGCTCTTCTAGCCATGACTGCCACCTGCTCTTTGAGCAAGAGTTACAAGTCCAAAAGAACCCCCATGTTGTGCACTGAGTCTGTCTGGGGTAGTGCCATCCCATCCAGAACCAAAAGTAATAAACCTATGGATCCCGAGGCTCCATGTATCCACAACTACTCTGTCTTACCAAGGTTCCATTGAAGCCGGTTGTCCTTTTCCAGATCCTTATCTAAAGCCCATGTAACACTGCACCAACGGATGGAAAGAGGATGTAAAATGGAGAGAAACACTTGCCATCCATTGGTTAACGCGATTCATCCATTCTGTACTCACTGCGTCCGTTTTTCTTCCTTCTCTCTATCCGTCCAGCATCCGTCGACTGAGGTTCCATCCGCTCAAAAGGTTTTGAGCTGCTCAAAATTTTGAGCAGAAATGTATCCAACGCATCCGTTCTGCATCCGCTACGCATATGGTGAACAATCCGTTCTGGCATCCGTTGTCATCCGTTACGCGTCCACTACATCCGCTAGGCACCGCTGCACATCTGCGCAACTCAAATCTGCTCCAACAGAAAGCGGACACAGGGAGGGAAGCGGAACGGACGTGGAATGGATGCGCAGCGATTAGTAGACGGACGGAGAAAGGATGAAAGCAGATGCAGCTTGCATACAAAGCATTTAAAATGGAAAAAACGTTCGCAGAAGGGACCTATCTTGGATATTAAAGGAATGTCTAGAGGATGCAAAAGGACACATTAGTGGAAACCTATATTGCCTATAAAAAGGGAGCGGCGAGGGGACGCAGCAACTCACCTGGATCTCACTTTCAGTTCCAGCAGATCCTGCTGTGCAGACCTCTGGCGCAGCCTTCCATCTGGCTCTCTGCTCTTCCACAGCATCCATTGATGTCCACCAGGATTGTAACACACTCCTTTGGTAGCCACCATCGTTCTGCAACAGTACGAAGCATCTACAGGCTCCTTCAACTGTTCTACGTGAAGAAAAGGGGGCGGCCAAGAAGTGTCGTGGGTCTCGAAGATAGATCGGGAGAAGAGCAGAGTACGACTGTAAAAACAAGCGATTGGTAGAACTGAGGAACGAAGACACTCGTGCATTCCAGAACTTCATGAGGATGCCTCCAGCCATGTTTGACGAAGTTGTGGAGCAACTGACGCCCAGGTTGACCAAGCAGAGCACCAACTTCTGGCCCAGCCTGGACACCTGGGCTCGAGAGGTGGCACTGACTCTCATGCCACCTGGCCTCAGGGACCACCTACAGGAGATGCAGTATGGCTGGAGGGTGCCACACAACACCATCAGCAATTTGGTCAGAGAAGTGGTGCAGGCCATCATCGAAGAATACCTGGAGGAGCTCTCCTCAGTGTCCCTCCACTGAAGAAGGATGAAGAAAGTGGCAGAGCAGTGGTATCAGAAGTGGAACTTCCCCCACACCGTTGGAGCCATAGATCTGGGAAGCACGTGGCTCTGCGCAGAAAGCTCCAGCCAGAGTCGCGGGTCCACTTATTTCAACTACAAGGGCTTCTTCAGCATCATCCTCTTCGCCATGGTTGATGCTGACTACAAGTTCACTGTACATCAAGTGCTTCAGGCAACACAGTCAGCTTCAGATAGCTCCAGGCTAATACAACGCCAGTGACCTCAAGGAGGGCTGGAAGGCAACCTCATCATGGACTTTCCAGATCCAGACCCCCTGTCCAACGACACGGCAAGATGTGTCCTACTTCATCGTGGGGGATGACGCCTTCTCCCTCGAACCTATCTTCATGAAGCCCTTACACTCTCCACAACTCCTCACCCGTGAAGAGAGGATCTTCAACTACAGGCTGTCCAGGGCAAGGCGGGTGGTAGAGAACGCCTTTGGCATACTGGCCAACAGGTTCCAGGTACTTCTCACCACCATGCAGCATTCGCCCATGAGACCGTGAGGAGGATCTTGGAAGCTCTGCTGCTGATCACTGCACAATCTCATGCGCACCTGCTACCCAGTGTTGCAGAACAGGCTCGTGGACCTCCAAACAAGGCAATGGGGACATGGAGCCTGGGGAATGGAGGCAAGGGTGAAACGTTATAGACACTGAGGATGTGCAAGGCCCCAACAGAGCCTCACATAAAGGGAAGAAGCAGCGCAACCTCCTGAAACACTGGGCAACTCCCCAGCTGGAGCAGTGGAGTGGCAAGACAGATGGTAGATGCTTAATGGATTGCTTCCTTCAGCCTGTCTCATCACACTGATGAGAATTGGGCCATGTAATGTTGGGTGGCCCTACAATGAACAGGGCATTTAATAAAGAGTTCTGTTTATGTCAAATATGTGGATCAAGTGCTTACATTGTTATTGATAATAAAGGGCCATAGGTGTCGTACCTGGGAGGGTGGACCATACAGTCCCACTATGCTTGCAACTGGAGGTTTATCCTGTCCCACAGTCTATTACCCATCCCAAGGGTATCCCTGCCCATCCCACAGCTATTACACATCCCACAGGTATCCCTGCCCATCCCACAGCTATTACCCATTCCAAAGGTATCCCTGCCCATTCCACTGCTATCCTTACCCATCCCAAAGGTATCCCTGCCCATCCCACTGCTATCTTAACCATCCCACAAGCATGCAAAGGCTTAAACCATTTCTTAAAAGTGTCACCAAGACTTTATTTAATAAAATAAATGAAGCAAGTGTTGTGAAGCAAAGAATATTTTATTGAATAAACAAGCTGTAAAAGAAAAATGACCCAAGTCAAGTTTCCAAAGCAAAAATAAAGTCAAGCAGGTAGCCACCCAGTCTCTGGCACTCTTCTTGTCACTCGGAGGTGTGCCCAGTCTCCGGGGTAAAGGGTCCAGGTGCTGTGGAGGTGGCTGCTGCTGGAGTGCTGGTCTGTAGGGCCACTGGGGTCGGCCCCACAGAGGGCAACAGGGGACGGTGTGTTGAGGAAGCTCTCAGACAGCTGTTCAGCCCGCCGTGATGTTGAGAGCCCCTTCCTCCGCTCGCACATGACAGTGGGTGTCAGCCCAGTACGATGACAGATGAACTGTTGGCGGGCCTTGGCTGGTGGGGTGGGAGGAAGGAGCAGTGTAGTGGGGCTGTCTGGTCTGCAGTTGGGTGAGACTGGTGTCGGTGGCATCTGTGGCGTGGGGTGTGGCGTCATCCTGTGGCGGGGTGGCATGCGTACGTGGTCCGGGCATCCGATGTACATGTGCCTGGACTAGGAAGGGCTGCTGCCGATGTGCTGCTGGACCTCCTGGTAGCGTAGCCTTGGTAGGAGAGGGCCTTGGAAAGCCTTGGAAGGGGAGTGACATCCCCTGGGGTGGAGGAGCAGACCTGGACTGGGTGGGGAGCAGGTTCGATCTCGGTCTGGATGTGCGAAGCAATTGGTATCCTGTCCGTCACCACCTGGTACTGAGGTTCTGCCATGTCCATGAGGGTCTGGTTCACATAGAGTGAGGAAGAGCTTGCGGTTGGAGGATGAGGAGTGTGACCGTGCGGTGTGTACCAGCTGAGAGAGGAGATCATACGCTGCTTCTGATGGTGTCTCTTATCTCCAGCAGGACAGTGTGGCTTCCTGTCCTCCGGTTTGCCTTCTCTGGCCTTTCTGTGGAGGTGGAGCTGGGGGTGGATGCGGGTTGGGCTGTGGTGGAAGGTGCCGTCTCCTTTCTCCCACTGCATCGGGGGTTCCTCCACATGCTCCGCACAGGTCAAGTATACAGCTTGTCAGGGGGTTCTCCATTGTGACGCTCACAGGACACCTGCCTGGAGATAGGAGCTGACACTCTACCGGTAAGAGGACTGGCTATCAGCAGGCTGCCTGAGAGAGGAGGGTTGTGAGAGGGGCTGCTCCTCGGTGGTGGATCTCACCTCCAGGTAGCTGCACTTGGCCATCACATAGGTCTCTCTGTCCGTCAGCTTGACTGCGCCTGGCCGATTTCTTGAGGTGCAGTTCTCCCGTACCAGGTGTGCATGTGTTTCACCAAGCGCAGAGGCAGACTCCATAGTGGTGTCGGCCCAGGCTCTCCGCGCTTCTCTCTCCAAGCAGCCTGCTTCCTTTGGGTGTCTCCGGTATAGAGCCTTGTGTCCCTTCCGCCATAGATATTCGTATCTCTCTCAGCCCTCAGCACCTCATCCTCTGTCTCTCTTCTATGTTGTATTGCGCTCCTCTCCCATGTCTCGCGTCTCCTCTCTCCCTTCCAGTATGGTGGAGGACAATATGGCCTCATGCAGAGGGGCTTCCCGAGCGTTGTAGGGGCTGCTCCTCCACACCACCAGCACCACAGCGAGCAGCAACAGTATGCAGCAAAAGCAGGACGCAGCAAGATACCAGCAGCAGCAGCAGGACCAGCAGGACCAGCCAGGACCAGGATGCAGCAGCAAGAAAGCACCAGCAGCCGAACCAGGGAGGACCAGCAGACCAGAGCACCAGCAGGGACCCGGGCACCGCAGGACCAAGCAGGACCAGGAGCACGGCCAGCAGCAAGTAAGCACCAGCAGGAAGCACCACTGCCAGAAGCAGCTTCAGCAGAGTAAGCACCAGCAGAGTAAGCAGCACTGACAGAAGCAGCAATCAGCAGAGTAATCACCAGAGAGCTACTCAACCGCCATAGCAAGCATCAGCAGCCTCCCTCCCCCAGAAGCAGATCAGCAGAAGCACCCAGCCCCAGAAGAGTGAGCACGGGACCTGCGCAGGAAGCTTCACAGAGCATGAGTCATGGCCCAGAGGGGTGGAGGGTGGCCCTGTCCCCTCTGCCAGGGCTGCAGCAGATTGGCTGAGGCCTTTCCTCTTTCCCGCATAGTTGTGGGGGTTGCGGCTGGCTGGCTGAGCTGGCTGGCAAGCTGGTGTCTGCGTAAGCAGTTCTTCTCAGAATGGTGACCTGCTTGGGAGCTGCCTTCCCTTTATATCCGCGGGCTGACTCAAGTGCATCCTCCCCCGCATGCGCAGTGAACGCATCCGCTTGGCTCTGCTAGGCTTCCGCTAGCATCCGCTCATCCGCTCGGCATCCGCGGTGTGCATCCCGCTTCATCGCTCGTGTCCGCTCTGCACCGCTATATCCGTTCGCGTCTGCTTTGCTGACTTCCCCCGGAAAGCTTGGGATGTGCCATCCGCTCCCATCCGCTCCATCCACTAGGCTCCATGGAGCATCGCTTTCCATCTGCCTACGTCCTCCCCCCGTCCGTTTCTTTCCTGTTTTCCGCTCTGTTATGGCAAATTTTTTAACCCTTTGAGAGCGGGATAACATACGGGCATGGAACATTTTTCTCATCCGCTGTGTCCTTTTTACAAACGTTTTGCATCCGTCAGCCAGTGTGACAGGGCCTTTAGGATCGATTCCCAGTGAAGAGTCTCAAAAGAGTTAACAAATCACAACAATCTAATTAAAACATAATTAAAAGCACAGTTTGTGTAGTAAAAATGCACAATTCAAATGCTCATAAAATGTTTAGGTGATAAAGCCTAACATTTGGAGTTTAAGGACTTCCCATCTGAGTGACCTTTGGGAGCATAGATGGGCAGATACGCTTGCTGAATTGGATGGCAGGGCCTTCTATAAAGGCCTCTTCCCTTTTGGTTTTACTACTACTGNTAGGTGATAAAGCCTAACATTTGGAGTTTAAGGACTTCCCATCTGAGTGACCTTTGGGAGCATAGATGGGCAGATACGCTTGCTGAATTGGATGGCAGGGCCTTCTATAAAGGCCTCTTCCCTTTTGGTTTTACTACTACTGATTTGTGATTGTTAAGAAAACAAAAGGTCTCCCTCGCACTGTTTCAGACTCTGGTACATTGCGTGTGACTTCAGGGATAGTCTGGAGGCCTCTGCTGAGAATGTGAAATGTTGTCACCACTACAGCAGTAGAACTTTGGCAAACCTTTCCCACATCTTTGGAAAGGCATCAAATTTGTGCTCACCAAGTGAGTTTGCAGGCACTGATTTGCTGCCAATCCAACCCAGGGGGAATTGCCTAGCCAGATTTCACCTCGACAGAGTAAAAGCAAATTGAATTCAGATGAGCAGGCCCCAGCAGTAGGTCTCTTCTGGTGTTACAGAAGAACTTCCTTCCGAGCTTATACGATCACACAACTGAGCTCTCTCCTTTGGCATCACTATAGTTAATGCACCCAGAATAATAAACAGATGGCCCTTTTCTATGAATATGTAGTGGACAGATGGCAGAAATGTACCCTTTTTTTCAGAGCTAGTATTTTTAATTTTTGTTATCATGCCAAACATCCTATATCTGGAAATCATATTAGCTCCACTAAATAATCTTGGGGCCATATGTTTTGCTGATGGAAATGTTTCACGTGATAATGATGTTTTTACAATAACAGTATTGGTTTGGACAATTGAAAAAAATATAATTCTTCCCACAATGGTTCTTTCTTTCTTTCTTTCTTTCTTTCTTTCTTTCTTTCTTTCTTTCTTTCTTTCTTTCTTTCTTTCTTTCTTTTAGAAAGACCTAAAACAAAGCTTAGTGACAAGAATTTAAATCATTCCAACTCAACCATGCTGCTTCTAAAAAAGGTTTTGAATAATGAAGCTTCTCTTTCTCCCAGGAGCTTCCTTTAACTTTTAAATGAAGCATGACTAAATTTTAGCAAAGAAGATTTGATGTTTCCAATTAGCTCAGAGAGTTGAAATGGGTTCTGATCTTATCGCAGTCAGTGCTGCGAATGGGAACCACAACCTGATACAGTTTCACACTGGTAAAAAAATTCGGGGGGGAACTCCCTTTAGTGACTTAATATAATTGTGAATTAAGGCTTTTTTTTTTCCCGAGGACATCCTGTTCATAATTATACAGCAATACAAGATAGTTGGGCTACACATTTGCCAGACAATTAGTTAGTATTACACAATCATATCCTTTAAAAGCCTATCAGCACCAGCTCCACAATCTTTGTGGCCTTTGGGTAAGGCTTTATTTATTTATTTTCTTATAATAGCAAATCACAGATCCCCTCTGCAGCTTCTGGCCATCTTAATGCTCCACACATCGTGAAAATGACATGACAGGAAGAAGGAAACCTAGAGGCCAGGGAGAAGGACCAGCCTATCCAGTCTCTAAAGACAGTCCTGACAGAATTCTAAAAAGAAATTCAATAAAATTGGGACAAAGCTGAATTAAATGCCAGTGTAATAACTTTCAGAATAACAAAAGTGTTGAGTGCTACTTTAACTATATCAACTATCCTTTGCATGTTTCATGGGGCTTCTAGATCACTACATTTTAAAAAAATGTATGAAGATCTCTCTCTCTCTGAGTGTGTGTGTGTGTGTGTGTGTGTGTGAAAAGCACACTTAAGAGTGACCAACATGTGCAAAAAAAAAGCAACACAAATGCATTCATCCAGAAACTTTCAGCCCATCTGAAAAATGCTGATTTTCTCCAATATCAACATACAATATTTTCTCCCTGTAGAAGTTGATCATTTGTATGGACTCTACATTAAACTGTTTAATGATGGCTCTGTAGCAAAAAAAGAAAAAAAAATCAGCTGTGGCTATTGCCATGGAACAATTAAGGTTGTATTAAAAATAAATATTTTTATTGACCATTGCATTGCATTGGATCTTTCTGAATGGGTTTCCCAAAAATGTTAGGATCATCTCCCCATTATCGTATCTGCCACTTACTAATATTTGTTGTTTTGGAGAACAATTCATAAATGAAAATACCAGCTTAAACAGTGATCTTTAGGCCATAACATCAAAAATAATTTATACAGCAATTTCTAAGATTTATTCACCCGTAGGCAGACCCATGAGAATAATCTAAGATTACAAATGGGTGGGGTGGTGGTGGTCCTGTTCTATTTAGATTTGATTCACAGAAGTTTGCAAAACTTCCTGGGATCATTTGTATGCTTGCAGATTGATACCCTTTCCCAACCTCTCTGTATAAATATTGTTTGCCTTTGAAAAACCACACAGATGAAGTGTGGTTAGCAGCAATCAGAGTCTCCAACTCTATTATATTCATGCATATAAAAGGAAGCTTTGCTCCCTCCACAACATTGGCTTTCCATGTTGAAAGAAAACAATGGAAGCTCCTACACATGAAGACAACAATCTCAAATTAAAGCCTCTCTCTGTCTTTCTACTACAAGAAAACAATTTTATCTGACAGACAGCCTTGCTCAATTTTAAATCAAAAGTGGGGTAAAAGGTTTTGATTACTTATCAACCACCCTTGGAAACAGCTAATTGATGCATGGCTATCCATACAATATGTGTATTTAACATAGAGACTCACACACACACACACAAACTTTATCTTATCAAACATGAGTAGAACATATGAGATTAATTATATCAATATGATAAGATTCCAAATCAGACCATTTCCATATGGGCGCTAAGTAGAGAATTAGAGCCTGTGTATTAGTGGAGGAAACATGGTTGTGATATATCAGTGTGTTTAATTCTGAAGATGCATCTGGAATAAATTATAAATATAAAGCTTTGTGTTACACATGTGCTTGTACATTTAGCAATCCAATGGAATAGATGTTAAAGTCAGTGAGTCAGCCAATTTTTTAAAAAAGATAATTGAATGCATGTTGGTAGTAATGCATGCTCTCTCATTTTGCAAATGGCGTTTCTAAAAATGTTTGTATCTGTGAGCCGTTCCCTCGGTTTATTAGACATTTTATCACATTTATTTTTTCTTATGTCTAAGTTTGGGTGCTGTGTAAAATTAGAGACAGTTCTGCTTCATATTTCATACAATACATGATAAAAGAGATGGACTGGAAATGTCATGATTCTTCATGTGGTTGTCTTTATGTCCAATGGAGGCGCCATCTTTTTTTTTTTTCCTACCAGTCTCCTGAGAACAATGTTAACAGCAGCAGCAGCCGCAACATTCATTGACCTGCCAGTTTTCTAATAAGGCTCAAAGAGACTCTCAAGAGCAATATGTGTCACAGCCATTCTGTAAAACAATACTAACTGAGCAGTGAGTGTGGCTACTTGCAATTTTACCACTACTTAAGGTCGCATCAAGATTTCTTTTGAGTTAAATAAAGGGAATGGAGACCTCTCTGTGTAAAAGCTTTCTCCTCTCTGAAAATGTTTTGATTCCCAGTCTGCAAAAGAGGTTGAAAATGCCTCACCAATCTCCAAAAGGTTTACTACCTTCTTTCCAATGTTGAAGAAAGTAATGAGGCCTGAATCTAAGTCTAACTGACTTGTGGGATAAACTCCCATCTCTGGTTCAGACACTGAGCCCAAACTATCATGTGGATGATAAGTCAAGGCTGTAACTTTCAGAATGCAATTGGGAAGCTGAAGGTCCCTCCTTTTTTAATTCTTGCACTTAGAAAGCCAACCTCTGGGACACTCTTTCTGCTCTCCAATCTTCCATGTGAAAGATTCTATAAAAACAATCAGTTACAGTAGCTATCCTCTTCTCATTCATTCTGACCAAGGCTTCCCAAAATTGTAATTAAGCACACGCTTATTTAAAACAACTCTTGTTTTATTTCAATGCTGGGAATTATGTTCATTCCCAGCTGGTAATGAGTCCCAAAAAGTCCCTCGAGATAAGCACCCACCTTTCTTTCCTTTTAATTTCTGCCAAAAACTAAGGTGCCAAATAAACTATAAAAAAAAACCAACCGAAGTACAAAGTCCACACAGAGTTTCAAGGATTAATCAGAACAGAATGAACGACTTTGTTTCCTCCAAATGTTTCTTCACCTTTGCCTGTCCTTTATACCTTATGGGAGGGGCAATCACCTCCAAGCCTTACTCCCAAGTTGCCCCTTTTGTCTCAGCTGCTCTTGCCTTCTAGCAGCTCTGCACACATGTGCACTGGGAACAGGGTCCCCTTGTTCCCTCAGCCTTGCTGCTACCAGACTTCGGAGTCTCTGGAGTCAGCACCCCACTCCCAGATGGTCCTGGCTCCATTGCTGCATTGGACGCAGGACACTCATCTGTGTCCTCTCCAGACTCCCGGACTGGTCCCCATTCTTCCCCACTGTCCAATTCCACTGCCATCTGCACAGGCTGCCGTCAAACCACAACTTCATTATCTGAAGGGATATAACCCACACAGATATGCTAAGCTAAATATGCTTAGATATGCTAAGTTAAGATATGCTGAGTTAAAATATAGGCTACATTATGTATGAATATACATTGCAGATTGTGTGCATTTATCTTGTCTTAAAATTATTTTACTCTTTTTTTTTAGAAAATAGTAATATTCTCTATTCCCTAATTTTAGAAAATGACCTCTGAAACTATTCTGAATGTCATTATAAGAACATTATAGAAGAGTGATAGAAGAGAACCACTGAGTTAAACCAATTGCTATGTAAGAGTACAACACAGAATTTCTAGAGAAATGGTGTAAACTGATAACATGGCTGATCTTGGACATGGGATCACTTCTATTTACTGTACACTGCATGTTCTGTTATATTTGACTGCTCTATCTTCAGTAAACAAAACCTCCATGCCATGAACATATTTACCTTTTATTTTTTCATACTGTGCTGTCTAAAATGATCTCCAGTCACAGCTTCTTTGACTTTCAAAAGACTAGGAATTTGGAAGCAAAAAATAGCTTTCTTAATGATAAAAAAAATTCACAGAATTTCCATAAACACCAATAAAGAGACAATATGCCTGGTGTAAATTTTTCCCCATTATGTTGGACAAGTGAAAGAACCTTTGCCTTTAAGAGTCCACAAAAGCACTAAGATAATGTATTTAGTATAAACTGTTTAGAATGAAATTGAAAACAAAACATACTCAGATGAAAGCTGCAACAGGGGGAAGAAAAATATAATTTAGGACATAGAATAACGAGAATGATTTCCATCCATGAAATATCCTCTGATAACTCACAAATGGTAAAGCCATGAATTTATGCATAAGATAGAATTCACAAAGAGATAATTCATATTCAGATCTCATGGTCCTCCATCACAGAGCCCTCTGTTTATATGTAGATAGTCTTATGAGAAAATGACACTAGGCACTACTGAAATTATGAGACAGCAAGTCAAGCCTGAAGATAATAATTACTTAGTTCACACAAGCACAGTGTGACTCTTCAGTTCACGATCTTCATGCCCTGCACTAGGCAAATGTACCATGTGAAAGCAGTAAATTAAACAGACAGCCTGCCTTCCCACCATTTTCTAAAACACTTAATGAACTAATAAAGGTTTGAAAAAGGCTGGAAGAGAAAAAGAAAGGTGAAGGCTGGCTGAAAAAAAAAAAAAAGGATGGTAAACCATTTAATTTACACTAAAGTAAACAGGAAAGGATTTGCATTCCTGAAAAAACATTCCCTTCAATTCAGAACAGGAATGGATTGACAGTGTGATCTTATTATGCAACACAGAAACAAGCCCTGTTGAATATAATTGTGAGAAATGTCAGGACATAAAGGTAAAGTTTTCTCCTGCCCATTCATATCTGACTCTAGGTAGTGCTCATCTCAGTTTCTTAGCCAAGGGAGCCAGTGTTGTCTGAAAATGCTTTCATGGTCAAGTGGCCGACATGACCATACACTGAGCTGCAAATAACATTGTTATCTTTGTTATACCACCAAAAGGATACTTATTTATCTACTTGCATTTGTATGCTTTCAAACTGCTTTCAAAGAACAGAAGCTCATTCCTGTCTCAAATCCAGGCTATTAGTTTTCCAGCTAACAAGGTCAGTGTCTTTAGCCGCTGAACCATTGCACCCCATATGTCAGGAAGATGAGAGTATATGTATGGGTCCTCAGCCTCAGAGTGCAGGCCATTTTACACAGCTTTGGGGGCAATCCCCAGACTCCTTCAAAAGAGGCAGCTGAATTTTAGGTAATATGACAGAGGGATAGATTAGTTGCACGTATTTTTTTTAATGATCATACTATGTCAATGTTAGTTAATGAATATCATAAAAATAAAGTATTTGAGAAGATATTCCTGGACCAATATTGATCAATCAGGAGGCAGAGGTTTTCTTAAGGTCCCTTTCTTTCAAAAACATCATGAAAACAGGATCGTGAAATCCCACCATAAGCTCTGTTCCTTGATATAGAGAATAAAGAGGATAACTTTGGCAAAGAGAGGAAAATCCATAACCAAGGCAACAAACAACATGAGGATATGAAGATAAAATGAATTATGAAATGTGTAAGACAAGCACCCCTTAATTTATAGGAAGATAAAAGAAAGAGGAAGAAAGGCAGATGCAGACTTGCATGATTCTGTTACAATAGCTATTAACAGTAGCTGTTGTACAGTAAAATTACTAATAAAGGTAGTTTTAGATCTAATGGGCATGGTTTCTGTTTTTTGGTCTGGTCCATCTTACAAAGCTGAAATTTTCATATGTTTGGGCAACATTTNTTAGATCTAATGGGCATGGTTTCTGTTTTTTGGTCTGGTCCATCTTACAAAGCTGAAATTTTCATATGTTTGGGCAACATTTGACACATATACAAAAGGGACAGGGTTTCAGCACATAAGTCTAATGGTATTTTTATAAATTTACACCACCCCAATATGTTAAGAACACAAAGGAATGCCTGAACATACATAGATACATACATACATACATGCATACATACATACATACATACATACATACATACATACATATATATATATACATATATATATACACACACACAGACATATATATATGTTTGTGTGTTTTATATATATATAACACAAGCTTTTTGTGTTTGAAACACAAGCTCAAGAAAAATATGATCACAAACCCAAACTCTGGCTCAGATATGTAGATGACACCTTCATAATCTGGCCGCATGGAAAAGAAAAACTGAACAACTTCCTCACACACCTCAACAGCCTACACCCCAAAATACAATTCACCATGGGAACAGAAGCCAACAATCAACTTCCCTTCCGAGATGTCTTAGTATACAAAAATTCCAATGGCTCCCCTTGGACACACCTCTACCAGAAGAAAACAGCACATACAGAACTGCTTAACTCTAACCACGTGCACTCAATCCACCAACCACCCACCCAGCACAGATCAATTTTGTAGCAAAGAACACTCATCTCCAGAACCAAAAAATGCTTAGCCGACCAACAAACACTTAAAAACCGAGCTAACACTCTCACTAATGTACTTACAGCCAAAAAAAATTGGGGATTTCCCAAAAAAAAAAAAAAAAAAAGAAAAGATAACGCCACCTTGATCCAAAAAGAAACCCCAACCAAAAGCCAAGACAGAGAACAAGAGAATGGCAGAAGACCTCCCTTCGCCCATATACAAAAAGGCACCGATCAGAAAAACAGTACGATCAAGTCAAGATCCTCCCAACCAAAAACACACACATGTTATCAACGAGCCATTCGTGTCACAAAACAGAAAACATATCCCACCATCTCTAATGAAACCTGATAAGACCAAATCGAGTTAGGAAAAAAACCAAGCGTGTTCGTTAGCTCATCCTACGAATCGCTCCCGTTGCTCTGCTCTGCCCCACGCTATACATACATAGGACAAACTCATCAGAATACAAGGATTAGTGCTACGCCATTGGAACGAAACGACAAGAAGCTCAATATCAAAAGAACTGACTCCCTCTCTCCCCTGGTCCGAACAACCCCAAAGCCATTCAGCCAGCACTGAAATTACTCTGTTAAAAGTATCTCCAGAAACTATCGCCCAGAAAAGGCCTGAACAACCTTCAACAACGAGCAATGAAGTCAGAGAACGGCCATAAGACGATAGATGAAATGCTCCCTACACCACATGAATAAACGAAATATGACCCTCCCAGCCCATATCAACCGTTTTGAAACCTGGCCCTCATTTAATAAGACGAGTACCTAACATGAAGAATGACACCAGACCCACTCACCTCACGTGAGTGCCCACACCAAGATAACTATCCACCACATTTCACGGAAAAAAGACTTCACACCCACACAGAGTGAGACCGGCACCTCACAAACAGAAGCGCGTACCCAGCATGCCAACCACTATCCTGCTTCCAAACCGCTGCTGAACCCCCCCATTTAACACAGAAGCGAAAACTGACACCCACCCATGTTGCAACTGTCTGCGCCCTCTGCTCTTGCTTATCTATGCTGCGTGTCTTCTTTCAGGCTTAAGTAGTGCAGTTCTGTTTCTTCTTTTGAGATAATGTGCTTCTTGGTCGTGGTGTGCTCGTGCAGCGTATGATCGTTTGTGATTTGCTGGATCTAGTGATTCTGTTCAGCATCATTCACGGATTCGGTGTTCTGTGGTGGCTGTTTTCAACATCTGCATATGCATGGTTTTCTGTCGGGGATATGTGGGAGCTACAGCACAAGATTGAATGCCTTTCTACAAAGACATTGGTTATCCGGCTTCAGGAAGGGATCCCTGCTACTGACGATGTTGTGGCACTGTTTGTTTCATGTGTTGGGCTGTGAGGAGGAGGAGTTTTTCTGGTGTTGTCCTGTTAGTCTTTTCGCTGAGTTCTGTTGGTTAGCTGTGTCTGTCTTGAAGGTGGCTGGTCTGTGTTTCAGCTCTCCAGACAGCGAGTTCTTTGGATTTGTCCCAAAGTAAGGGGTGAATCTTGTGCTCTAGTCTGAGGTGAAGTGATGAGAATTCTTTGTGATTGGTTTAGAAGCGAATCTTTTTTGTGTGAGTTCATTTCTAATATAAGGGGCCAATTCTGTTCTTTTTAGGATGCGTTTTTCTTGGGTGGCGCGTGTGTGTGAATTTCAAAAGCTATATTTAAATTTTGGCATCTCGGCAGTTTCGTAGGAATGAGGCAATGAATGAAGCTCTTGGACTTCAAGTTTTTTATAAGTTCCTGTCAGATGGTGGGTTTCCTCCCGTAGAGGTGCAATATGTTGTTTTCTGAGTGTTTTGTGGATATTTATGTGGATCTGTTATCAGTTTCTCCCGACGTAAAAATTGGAAGTTACTAGGCATGTTTCGATTGAAGTCTCATATCATCTCACGGTCTCTTCGGCTTCTGTGCCTTCTCAGAGTAATTGAGCTTGCAGCTGCATCTTCTTTTAAACTTGCTAGTTGGGGGTGTATGACTTGTTGGGTGGGGGCTTGTGACTACTGTTGACTTGGGTGGGGTTTTCTCATTGGTTGAGGTTGGCTGTGTTCTGATGGTGGAAAGCGCGGTGTAGTTCTGTTTTAGGTGCGGGGCTCGGTTGTTGCTCAGGTTAGTCTTAGTTGCTGAGGGATTGGAGCTGGTGAGCTGTGATCCTGTTGTTTGACTATCCGTGTTCGCTGGTCGTCTGCCACATCTTCATGTGGGTGTTCAGTTCATCTTGGCTTTGCATGGTCAGAGGGGTTTGAAGCGGGTTAGTTGGTGCAGCTGTTGGTATGGCTGCGTTGAGTAGTGGTTGATGTGTGTGGTTTCTTTTTGGAGTATATTATTTATACTATAATGTATATATGGTATATGTGATATACTATAGTATAAAACTATGCTTAAGCACTACATCCGATGACCACAATTTGTGATTGGCCCATGAAAGAAAACCTAAACCAATTTCCTAACACACCTAAAACAAACACACACCCCAAAATCCAAAGTTTCACCATGGGAAAAGGAAATAAAGACAAACACGATACCATTCCTAATTGTTACTAGATCTACAATAAGGAACAGTGGCACACTGGGACACACCAATACCAAAAGAAAACACACACCAACCGCTACCTCACGGCCCCAATCCCACACCACCCAGCACAGATAAATATTCCGGTGTGCGAAAACACTAATTACCAGAACCAAACGGCCTGGCAGATAAGACACATTATAAAGACCTGACTATGCACCGTGACGTGAAAGTTATTGACAGCCAATGGCTTCAACAAAACAAAAATCACCCATGCTTGATCCACAAAAACACACCAAGCATAACAGAGACCTAGAAGACCAACAGACCTATGGAACAGCTGTCTTGCCCTACATAAAAAGGTACCACAGATAAAATCCAAGTAAGACTACACAGGTCATCACATCAAGATGCCTTCAAAAACAGACCAAAAAAATAGCAGCCATCCTTTAAAAACCCGCAAAGACAACAATTGACCTGGAAAACAAGGCATTATAACGAAAATTCCCTGTACATCTTATGCCCGGCCACATACATTGGACAGGACCAATTAGAAGAATTAAGCTAGTCCGCAGATGAACACAAACAAAATGCAGTAAAAAAAGCGGTGGAACACACCTCCTCACTAGTCCAACACATTGAAGAACCACAGATCACAACATCAACTTCAATGGCACTAAAACCCTGCCACTATAGAAAACCCCAGCCGACAGAATCATCAGAGAGAAGCCATAGAGATTTGAAAAAAAGACCTCCTGACAGCAGAATAGAAGACGATGATTCCAGGCGAGACTGTCAAATCATTTGAAGCCTGCACTCTCAACATAGAAAAGATCTCCACACCACAGGCCAGGCAAACACCTGGGCACAACAGAACTCCCTCTGATGGAGCTCCAACTCAACACACACCCCCCCACCCAGGCACCCAGGTGAAACCCAGCTTTGCCTAATGAATAGCAAGCTGCTGATGAATCACAGCTGTTCCTTTCACTACGAGCCCAAAGCTGCATGAAAGCCTTCCAACACAAGAACAGAGTGTTGCCAGCAATCAAAAGCACAAAACAGGACAGAAGAGAAACAGAAACACCAATCAATCAAAGTAACTCCAAGTCCAATTAACACCAGATCCCAGAGCTAATAGCCCAATCAGAATAGACCAGCCTCAAATTGAAACAGAGGAGACGTGAGACACACATCCAACAGGAAGCCTGTGATGGAGATAGATATCTGCTGAAATTGCGTGCTACAACTTTTAACAAACTACAATGACGTCGGGAATTAATAAAGGAAGCTAAACAGCACAAATGTAAGTACCCACGAGAGCTTAAAAAAACAAATATATACATATATATATATATATATATTTGCCTGTTCAAGGTCCATAGAATAGCTTCTTTACACATCCAGGAGACTAGGTGGCTGCACAATACTTTGTCTTTATTTATTGGTTTGGAAGGACATTGGCAGCAAAATCTACAGTGGATCCTCTGTACTAAAATGCACAATAAAGCAAGAGGCTCAAGGCGATCTGAGTTTGGGAAATGTTTACAAATACAGCTTCAAATAAAATACTTTCATTGAAAACAGCATGGAGATTAGATAAATGGGAAACAATAAATTTAATCATATATACTTGGGGTGTTGGTTTTGGTTTTTTTCTTTAGCGTGGTTTTATTATTATTATTTGTTTATTTTATCTATACCATCACTTATACTGCAGCCTGGAATTTTCTCTTATCTTTCAATATCTAAAATGACTCTGATTACATTTCTTTAAAATGCAGCACAGCAGAATTGTTTTCATTCATCACTGAAAATGGCACTACACCATTCCTTGAATTGTGGGTTGTGGTTGATGGAACCCTTTCCCCTGTTTCTGTCAGTAAAAGTCAAAGAAGAAGTGAAGAAAAATTGAAATGAACTTCATTTCAGCAAGATAATGTATTTTCTCCAACTTTGCTCATTTCTTTATTATTTGGCCTCTCCATCTTTAGGTCTCTGACTGTTTTCCTGTTTCTTATGTTGAAACCTAACAGTATGAATAGTATGAATCTGGGCAGCTCTTGGTATGCATTTGTTCTGTAAACTTAAACGTAATGTACCAATAGCAGGGGGCAGGTTGGGAGTTAAAAACTCTCTGCTTACCCAAATGCAATCTGAAGCTACTTGTCATTGGACAATCCTTATAGGTAAAGTAGCAAGACATATCTCGATGGGCACTGCATTCTTAGAAAACATTTGTAAAAGCTGTTCTATAACATGATGTGTCTTATAGTTAGTATTATTATAGTACACTGTTCCTACTATTGCTAACCTTGTTAGTAATGAATTAGTTAACTGAGATTGTAGGGAGGGTCATGTCTAAACTTTGCAGAGAAAGAAGGAAAACAATGATCAAATTTTCCCCAGAATTTGTAGGTGTTTCTATACAATAGCATTGTAAGAGAAATACAAGGGAAAGATGGAGGGAGAGAGAACCTCCATTCAATTTCCTCATCCTGGTACAGTTCACTAACCATATTCAGAGGACATGTCTGCATACTGTATTTTTATTTATTTAATTTGTTTGCCATCCATCTGAACATGAGGTGATTTGGGGCAGCTTACAATGTTAAAAAGAATAAAGCAACAGAGAAATACATATATAATAAGAATAAAATAAAAATACAAATTATCAGCTATATCTAAAAGATGGGAAGAGTAGGATAAGCAAGGGGGGAAGTGGGATCTATTATCAATCTATCATCCACCTTCAGGATGGCACTCCCCATTGGAGCCCCAGGCCAACTGGCAGAGTCAGGTCTCCAAGCTCTTGTGAAAGGTCAGGGGGNCTTCAGGATGGCACTCCCCATTGGAGCCCCAGGCCAACTGGCAGAGTCAGGTCTCCAAGCTCTTGTGAAAGGTCAGGGGGGGGGGAGCTGACTTCACTCTGAGGAGAAAGATGTTCCAAAGGACAGGATATAGCAATAGTGCTTAGACTTATATACCGCTTCACAGTACCTTACAGCCCTCTCTAAGCGGTTTACAGAAGTTTGCATATTTCCCCCAACAATCTGGGTCCTCATTTTATCCATCTTGGAAGGATAGAAGGCTGAGTCAACCTTGAGCCTGGTGAGTTATGAACTGTCAAATTGCAGACAGCCAGCAGGTAGCAGAAGTAGCCTGCAGTACTGTACTCTTACCACTGCACCACCATGGCTAGTATCCTTTATCTCAGTGTCTCCCCATAGCTAATCTACACCAATGAGAGGTTAAAGTGCTCCATTCTAGAAGGATGCATATTGCACATCATAAAGGTGGGTTTAAATCATGTGGTCTTATGGCACCATTGCTTTTATCCAGTCCCTGATCTTGTCATCCACCTTCGGCTCACTTTAGCTGCCACATAGACCAGATCACTAATGTCCACAATCCTCTTGTTTTTTTTAATGGTTTGGTTCAGTAGTTCTTTGGCCCTCATGCTGGATGCACATTCTTTGACTACCTGAATGTACTTAGTGTCAGCCTTAGAAGCCATATTTCACTTAAGCTTAAAGGTATAATATGAAGCAAGACTGTTTAACTCAGAGGGTGGGCTCCTTAATGTAAGGTGCATTATGGGAAGGAGTGTATGTGTGTATGAGAGAGTGGGGAGGGAGAGAAAGATATGTATAGATATGATTATCAGAATGCCTTTTTCTAGAAATTAAGCAAACCAAGGACTCTGTTTTTCTTGTTTATGATACATGAAGTCTGAAATTATACAGCTTTTACATCTCATTATAATGCTCTAGAATGTAACAGAAATAAAAAGAGAATAATTGTCCTCTGTACACATTGCAGTTTGATCATTGGAACATGATTAATTGATTTCATTTGAATGCATGTATATTTGGTCATGTTTTCTGTGTTTTGGGTGATAAAGCAATGGCCTGATGTGAATATGTCTCTTTTGATCTACGTAATCTGAACATTAGGTAGAGACTTGATTTTGTTTCTTTTACTCAAAGTAGATTTATAATGCATGGAGTAGAAAAGAATAATCATGTAGATAATTGGGCATTGGGGATTCTTGGAATTCTTTATCATGCCCAAGAATCCAAATAACATCTGTTCCTACATTCCTGTTATTCTAGTTTGCTTTGTAGTTATCACACCTTAAGGGATATCCAAACTGAGAACAAAAATTCAGTTGAAAATTCCCATTGTAGAAAAATCTTTTGCACTAATTTAATGGAGAGTGGGTCAGAATCAAACTCAGTGAATGTAAGTAGGCCTGGGATGCATATAATTCTTTGAACTCTGCCCTGTATTCTATTTCCATCAAGCAGAAATTTTGCCATTAAAACAGTAGATTATGTGTAGAACCATTCATACCCTTTTTGCTTTCATGGCATCTTCAGTCCACAAGCTTTAAGACATCCTTACTGTACTTTTGTTTGCACTAGCATTTTTTAAACATTGGCTGAGAGCAGACAGTGGTGGTTCCAAAGTGTACCAAAATGCACCTTTGCACTTGAATATCCATTCCATCCAGAGTGTGCTGGATTGGCCATTTGCAGAGCCAATTTTCTGTCCCAGACCCTGGTCAGCATCACCTGCTATTCTTCCAGTTCCTCCCCTTACAATTTTGGGTGCTTCCTGCTGTTTCCATGGCTTCCATATCCTTGTTTTTAGGTCGTTGCAGCTCAATTTGTTTTGTGGCTGGCATGAGATATTCCAAACTATGCACCTGCATTTAGATGTATGGTAAGAGGGAAAGATGCACCTTGATAAGTGTGCAAACCAGGTTTGACTAAAATATCCCTAAATATATATAGGAAATCAAAATAAAATAGTATTTACTGGCTTTAAAGTAAGAGATGTATTATTTGCTCCTATAATTGAAAGAATTCTTCCAATTATATCTCTGTCTGGAACTTGGGGGGGGGAATCATGGGGTCAATATTAATTTGAGGCAGGGGGATGTTATGTTGAAATATTATTAAGTGCAGACTATAGGACAGGAAAAACAAAAATATATTCAGCTTTAATCCTGCTTAGATTGGCAGTCTGAAAAGCTCTAAATAATTTAACAAAAGGTTTAACTTCTAACATCCTTAAAATGACACATACAGAAGGAACTTTCAAATAGGTGAGAAAATCTGAGATGAAAAGTGAAAAAAAGAAAGAAAGAGCATTCAGTCTCATTCCTTTTGTCCCAAGCGGAGCTTTATTGGCCCATCCTCAAAACCAATCTCTGTCAAAATGAAGTAAAAAAAAAAAAAAGCCCTTATAAACATTGCTTTATGTCAAACATGGCTGCACACATTGTTCCCACAACTGAAATTCAAGCAACCTGCAACAACAGACAGAGAGATGAGAGGGTGTCAGCAAAGAAACGTCACTCACCTTTGTCATCCCAATCTCACCCATGCATATTTGATATGAATAAAGATGAATAAAGTAATAGGAAATCTCAGTCTCTTCGCTTCTTTTTGAACAGTTTTGAGAGTGCAAACCATTGTCTTGCTGGATCAGAAAAAAGTCCTGCAATATATGATGGGAGCAGCCAAATCCCTCTGGAAGCTCTTAACTTGGTGTTGACCAGTCACCTTTGTTTTTGCTCATACATGGGGACAATAGGTAGGGCAATAAAGCAAGTATCTTAGTCAGATATGTCCTTCTTGAGACCACAATTGCTAGAATTGTTTATGCTAGCTAGGAGCAGGGGAAATGTGGCCCTCAATTAAGTGTAAGAAAACCTGTTCTATTGACACAGTGATTTTATTTTTGCTCTTAGTCCTGATAACCCCAGAAGTCTTCCATTAGCATGAAAAACAGCTTTGTGCATTATGTCTAGATGACCCTCTGAGTAAGCATACCCAACCACCACATGGTACTTATTTGCGGCCTATATAAATGCTCCAGATTTTTTTAACATGCAATTGCATTTCGGTTTGATGTGGTGTTTGCATATCAAATTGCCTTATTGAAAAGAAAGGTGTACTGATATGAAGTATTAAAAGAAATATTAAAAGAAGTTTATATCAAAAAGGCTGGGCTCTTCCTTTGTTGTCTGCTCATATACTTTTCTCATAATTTGAATTTGTTACAAATAAGAGTTTCTTCCTCTAATGTGTGGGTCCAGTAGTTGTTTTCAAACATTCACTGTCCCTCAATATGGAACTTCTACTTAGTTACTATATGTGAAAATTGTTTATTGACCTTGTTGGCCAGTTTACTCTTCTAAACTTTGACAACTTGGTATAGATTTCTTTTCAGCTTTCCCAGAGTTGTTTCCCTCAAAATGTATTTGACCACAATTCCCATAATTCTATGCTATCTGAAAATTGTAGAAGTAGTAATCCAGCCAATTTGGACATTTGTACTTCTTCCTGTCTTAGAAGGTTACTGTGACAGCTGGACCTCTTATTTTACAGATGGAATTTACATGATCATGTTGGGCCTATCTGCTCTTTATTCTGATAGTGGAAGGGCTGTAATAATATAAAAGACCCATACAGACAGATAGACAGAAGTGGAAAGCAACACAACTTAAAATTCATCCTTTTTTTTTTTTAATAAAAAANAACTTAAAATTCATCCTTTTTTTTTTTTAATAAAAAAGTGAAATAAGTAGAGTAAAAAAGAGACCTAGTTTGGTGTGGTGGCTAGAAATTGGGATACTGTGAGTCCTAGTTCCACCTTAGGCACAAAAGCTGCTGGATGACCTTGGACTAATTACAGTCCCTCAGCCCAACCCATCTCATAATGTTGTTATTGTGGGGGAAATTGGAGGAGGTATGTCAACAGCCTTTGCAACCATTTTCCTTAGAGCTTGCTGTTCCCAAAGACTGTAAAGAACAACCTTCCAAGCCTGATCAATGAGATTTTAAACTAAATCCTGCAAGAGAAGAAGATAAATGTCCACAGCTAAATGAACTTTGTGAATTAAGGACAGAAGTGTGCATTCTAATGTAATTTTTAACAGGTAGGTGAAACTGTTCACATTTTCTATGCCATACCTGTAATAAAGGGGCATTTTCAGCATCACTGTTCAAAAGAGTGAATGAATCCCACATTCTGTCAAAGCTCCAAGAGAAAAGATTTCCAGGGGAAGTAGAGAGGAGTTTTCTGATCACTAAGCTTTGCAGAAAAGTAGAAATGAACGTTTCTGAGGCAACATGGATCTCTTTACATAACAGTAAATATCCTAGTGGTACTACTGCCCTGCCCTACCCTCCCAGCATCATGCAGCTCTGGAATCTTCCTTTTTTACCTGCTGTTCTCCTTGCTTTAAAGATTCAGTTTTAAAAATTAAATTGAACAGTTGCAGGTTGCAAAACAACATGCTAGATTTTAGGATGCTGTTAGCATTTTCTGATGATAAACAAAGTAAGTAACTGCAACCCAATGTTGGTTTGACAATTCTCTTCCATTTCCCATCCTAGCTCAAAATAATAACAAAAAATAAGGCAAAAATAAGTGGAACTGACCAATTGCATCCTGATGCACTAAAAGAAGGTGGTGGAGAGAAACTCACTGTGCCTTCTGACACAAAGATGTATTATATTTTGTGACCAGCCATAACTAGCATGGCAGCCTTTCAAGGCTGCCATTTTATGATACTCTTTCCAATTTAACCAGCCTAAAAGATTATATCCAGTAGTGTAGGCAGGGAAGAGCAACTTTGTTGGATCTGAGGATGAAACTTTGAAAAGAAAACTGTTAAGGTATTCCCTGTTAGGAGAATAAGTGCACTCAGGGAAACATAGTGAGAGTGGTGAGGAATAACACACAACCAGCACAAAGATACACTGAATAGTAAAATGTAGGTTTTACATCCAGTAAACGGGTAAACAAAGTCCAACAAACAGTCCAAATCATACAGTTAAAGCAGTTAGTATCAGTCCAGGGATAATCCAAAAACGAAGTCAAGTATCATAAACAAAGTTCAGTAAATGGAGTTTGCTAACAGTTGCAAGACTCACAGCAATCCAAGTAGAACGACGATCAGTCAATACGGCAAAATAGGAAATGCAAGGAGAACAAACCAGGTTTCTGGCTCCATCTTATGGCTGTTAGAGGAACCTCAGCTAATCATAATTACAGCATTTTCTTAAAGATACAACATTAAATTACTATCCTGGTTGATATATTTCCAACCCAACTGTTAGGTGACTATCATTCCTAACAAAAACATCATTCGGTTCTGGCAAGACATAGGAATCATGTAGGGTACCAAAAGTTGAATACGAATACTCACAAAACAGCCATATGATCCTCACTAAGAATAGGGAAGCAAATGAAGACACTGGGGAGAAAAGAGATCTACCCTGTCCTTATCTTATGTCAAAACAGGAGCACAGACTGCTTGCTTCTGAGGGAAAATAACTTTCACTCTTGATAATTGACTCTTTAATGAAATCCAGGACCCTGCATTTTGAATAGACTGATATATATTCTAGGGCAGAAGAAGCCAGAAGGGACAAAAGTTGATCATTTGGGGGCTAAGCTGAGAATTTTGTTAAGCACCTGAAATTAATAATGTTCAAAATATTTGTGTGTATGAAGCATCGGTCTCAGCAGTGTAGTTTCTGTAGGATTTTTTTGTGTTATTAAAATAAGTCTTGGCACAGAGCATACAAGATGGTTACTACTGAACAAGATTACTATAGAATAGGATAAAATACCATCCTGCTAATTATTATTAAATGTATTCACATTTGACACCATGAAAATTAAGAATACATGTACTGACTTTCCTTAATTATATTAAAGATTTTTTTTTATTTCTGAGGCATTTAATTTTGTATAAATAGAAATAAAAGACAGTCCATCATTGTCCTGTCAAGACCAGATTATACAGGTGATTGATTAAGCTTTTCTTGATTTCTATTTATGATTTAATTTTTTTTTAAAATCAGATTTTTAATTAGTAAAATCTCGCTAGCTATATAATGTCTTGAAGTGCTACTTTCTACTGTATGTCATCTAACTACTACAGTATTGATATTTAACAAATTGTAAAATATTTCTTTTTACTGGAAGCTGTATTGAGGTTTGTATTTTAAATAAAAAATATAAATGAATACTATCAATTTTCATACAAACAGTGAAATCAAATCTCACTAAATTGTGGATAGCTATCCTAGATTTTGTTTAGAGATGGGAAACATTTACACATTCACCCAATAATGCTAACACAGATATTGAAAAAAATTGCAGAAGCAATTTCATTTCAGTTCTGCGTATAGGAACATTCATGCATCAGTCTCTGAAACAGGAAAAATTGCCAATTCCTTCCTTCCTTCCCCTCCCTCCCTCCCTGCCTCCCTCATTCTCTTCTTGCAAGGGAGTTAGTCAATATAAACATATTTTGTCTATTTGTTTTCAACCTGTTGCTCTTGCTGGAATTAAAACAGTATGGAGAGAATGTCTGGTGTATGATAACAGTCAAAGCTTTACTCTGATTAGGCAGAAACACAAATCTAACATGAAATGACATGGTTCAGGATGATTTTGAATTTATTTAAAAGAGGACCTAGGGATCTCACTTCCAATTTAAAATATTCCCAGAACTCTAATATCTAACCTGATTACATAAAAAAACAAAACTTTAAATATATAATGCAATTGTTTTAAAATGAAGATGATGATGGTGATGATTGATGAATGACGATAATGAATGTAGTTTAAGAAACATCTGAAATTTCTTTCATGATGAGCTCTATGTTAATTTTTTTTAAGTCACTCTGATGTGCTCCTTGCAGATTATAATATAATTCTGTAATACAAATTAGACTGGCTTTGAATTCCTTTGAAATGTGGCATGTTAAATAATAGTATGTACCAGTTAAAAATTAGAGATTCCGAACAACCAGGATTTAAATGAAATTATCACACATGCTTTGATAGAGTCCTAGAATGATTCAAAAGAGCAAGTTTCATATGAAGTTGTCTCAGTTTCTTTGATAGCCACCTTGATCTTTCAGCTGTCATCTATTAATTATGTGACAGATAAGGTAAATATAAAGTGTTGGAATATGGAGATCACAGCTTTCTTTCTTCCTTGAAGACTGAAAGTATAAGCTTATATGAAGTCAGCAAGCAATGGGGGATGATAAAGGCATTCTTCCACTGTCAAGCAGTATGAAATCATCAAAAATAAATACCAACCAGCTAAAGACCTCATGGAACTAACAGAACACTGCCTAACCAACACATAGCATATTTTCATATACCAAAGGACAAAGATACAAGCAAATTGAAGGAGCCCCCTATGGGATTTCAAACCAAAACTGTCCCCGTCATTGCAACCTGTTCATGGAAGAAATTCGAATCCAGAAGCCCTGGCTAATGGCCACCCACAAACGCCAAACTAATGGCTAAGATACATCGATGGACACATTTGTGATTTGGCCCGGCCCATGGAATAAGAAAAACCTTAAAACATTTTCCTAAACCAACCTAAAAACACACAGCCCCAAAATCAAGTTCACCATGGAACGGAAATAAACAACAACTACGATTCCTAGATCGTACTAATTCTATCAAAAGAACAGATGGCACACTGGGACATCACCATATACCAAAAGAAAACACACACCAACCGTAACCTCAACGCCAATCCCACCAGCACCGTCAGCACAGATAATTCCGTGGCGAAAACACTAATTACCGGAGAAAACCAAACGCCTGGCAAGATAAGACACATTATAAAGACTGAACTATGCAACTCCTGAATGAAGTATTGACAGCCAATGGCTTCCCAAAAACAAATGCACCAGCTGATCCACAAAAACACACGCAAGACATAACAGAGACCTAGAAGACCAACAGCACCTATGGAACAGCTTCCTTGGCCCTACCATAAAAGGTACTACAGATAAAATCAGTAAGAATACTAACAGGCATCATCATCAAGATGCGCTTCAAAACAGACAAAAAAATAGCAGCCATCCTTAAAACCCCAAAGACAAAATTACCTTGGAAAACGGCAAGGCATATAACGAAATTCCCTGTACATCATGCCCGGCCACATACATTGGACAGACCCATAGAAGAATAAGTTACCCGCCTAGATGAACACAAAAATGCAGTAGAAAAAGCTGGAACACACCCTCCTCAACTAAGTCCAACACATGAAAACCACAGGTCACAACATCCAACTTCAATGGCACTAAAACCCCTAGCCACTATAGAAAACCCCAGCCAACAGAATCATCAAGAGAAGCCATAGAGATTGAAAAAAAGACGCTTGACAGCATGAATTCAGAAGAGATGATTCCAGCAGACTGTCAATCATTTGGAAGCTGCACTCTTCAAATAGAAAGATCTCCACACACAGGCCAGGCAAACACCTCGGCACAAAAAAGACTCCCTCTGATAACTTCCAACTCCAACACCCCCAGCAGGCACCCAGGTGAAACCCAGCTTGCCTGTGAATAGCGCTTGCTGATGATAGCAGCCGTCCCTTCACAACGGAGCCAGCTGCATTGAAAAGCCTCCACACAAAAACAGAGTGTTGCCCAGCCAATCAAAGCCACAAACAGACCAGAAGAACACCAGAAACACCAATCAAATCAAACTCCAAAGTCCCAATGAACACAGACCCAGGCTAATGGCCAATCAGAATAGACCACCTCAAAATTTGAAACAGAGGAACTGTGAGACACACATCCACACAGAAGCCTGAGATGGCAGATGAGATTCTGCTGAAACGTTGCTTACAATTTAACAAGAACTACAATGACGTGGGATAATACCCGAAGGAAGCTAACAGCACATATACACATTAACATAATAATAGTATATATATAATTAAAAGTTGTGCAACGTTCAGCAGAATCTCACTTCCATCATCAGGCTTCCTATATGATGATGGCAGATGAGATTCTGCTGAAACGTTGCTACAACTTTAACAGAACTACAATGAAGCTACAACTTTAACAGAACTGCAATTGAACGTGGGATAATACCCGAAGGAAGCTAAACAGCACAAATGTAAGTACCCCGAGAGCTTATAAACAAATATTATATATAATATATTATATCACGTACATTGTAGTGCTTTTAAAGTTGTAGCACATTTCAGCAGAATCTCATCTTAGCCATCATCAGGCTTCTGTATTGAGTTTGTATGTATCAATACAGAAGCCTGATGATGGCAGATAGAAAATTCTGCTGAAACGTTGCTACAACTTTAAAAGCACTACAATGACGTGGGATAATACCTGAAGGAAGCTGAACAGCACAACAATGTAAGTACCCGCGCAAAATTTAAAAAACAAAATATAATTTGGTTTTTTTATATATATATTTATATAATATATAATATATATTATATAATATATATGTGTGTGTGTGTGTTTTGTTCATGCCAATTTTGTATCATTATTATTTTTATCTTGCACTGGGGATCATTAATATCCATTCAAATGTGACAAAAACAGATAAGAAATCTGTTGCATCTTATCAATTCTGCCTTAATTGTGCTATAGGCAGAGAGAACTGAGATAGTTGAAGGTGGGTTGAATAATTATAGTTATCTTAAAGTGGCTTAGGGATGATAAAAAAAACAAGGGGAAAATTCTCAAAAGAGTCTACTCCTCCAACTCTGCTTCAGAGACTTCCACATTTTAACTCTGGGCTTGGAGAAGGCTGCAATAGATCCAGCATCATGTCACTTTAGGGAAAAGATTGAAACTAAAAATTTTCGGATTCCCAGTGGGAAGCGGATACAATGAGGAAATTTCTTTCAGTAGTCCCTGGCTAGAAGTTGAAGTCCAAACATCTTAAATTGACAATATTGCGAAACACTGGAGCAACACTCTGGGGCTGGAGGAAATAAGTCTTCCCACCGCAGTATAAAGTAGCAAATGAGACCTGGATGGATCCCAATCCAAAATCTTTGGCTTAATGAAGCATCTTTATTTCTGTATATAACAAAAATTATGTCAGAAGAGGCAATTTTATTTTAAGCTTCTTCTAGTGCCAGGGGGAGGTGAGATTTCAAAAATGTCATAAGTATACTTCATATAAAAACAGCCATTGAAGCATGCTCATGCTCATGCCACATTTAGGAAAATTTGAAGATGAGTCTCCACCATCTAACTTGCACCCGGTCACTTAAGGGTATTAAATACAAGTAGCCAATTATATAATTAGGTCAAAATGCTCCATATTTGTGCCATCAGACATTTTGGTGTATATGTGGAGTGAAGAAGGGGGGAATGTTCCATTACAGATTAATAACATTTGTGAAGGGTTATTGTGTTCCTCAGGATTACATTTGATAATCTTAACGAATAGGAAGAGATATTCCTTCATAAAAGGGTGATAATTTAAAGGATGTAAAACAGCTTGTTGAACCAAGGTTAGGAACATGCATTTATTGTTGCCAGTCTGTAAGAGAGGGAGGGAGGGAGGGAGAGGTGGAGAGAGAGAGAGAGNAGAGAGAGAGAGAGAGGGAGGGAGGGAGGGAGGGAGAGAGAGAGAGAGAGGGAGGGAGGGAGAATGATGAAGAGATATTTGTTTTTTAACAAAAATATTAACGTGTAGCTCATCTAGAATTATACTAAAAGTGCTCAGCATCTTTATTTTCTTTTTCTCTAAAATTGTTTGCAGTGCATAATACATTTGTTCAAGAATAACTCTATTAAAATAATCAGCAATGTGTTACTAACTGCATAATGTATCCTTTATTTGTTTGGTCAACTCAATTCATGGTGCAGATATTTCCCAGTAATTTTTTTTCACAAATTGGAGCGAACCTCAAACAATTTGTAAATTAAAATCAAACCTGCTGGCTGCTTTGGTTTTGAACATTACTTCTAAAACAGATGGGAATGGTGCAAATAATAGAAAAATATGTCTGAATCTGATTTGGTGCAAATAGAAAAGGCTGAATTCAGCCAGTGTTGTTTTAGCTGATACAATTGCTCAGTGCATGGAGAAGCAATTTATTGAAAATAAAGGAGTGGAAATAATAAATGAATCAATTTAAATATCAGCCTTTTGGAAATCAATAGAATATTTACTATTTTTATTATGGAAAAGAACAGTATTGTCCTCTAGACATTTTTTTCCCCAGTTAATTTCTGATCTGCTTTATTGTGTATGCATGAGATCTACATAGAGAAAACAGCAGCATAAAAAATTATTGTAAACTCCTTGCTTAAAAAAAATGCTGAATAACACCCAGGGAATTGGACATGAGTGGTACTAGTCCTTTATTATAAAGCAGAGGAAAACTATACTACTGTAGCAGTGGTGGGATTCAATTTTTTTTACTTCCGGTTCTGTAAGAATGGCTTGATGAGCATGGCAGGGGAAGGATACTGTAAAATCTTTAGTCAGAGGTGGTATTTGCTAGTTCTCCGAACTACTGAAAAATTCCACGACCGGTTCTCCAGAACTGGTCAAGAACCTGCTGAATACCACCTCTGTACTGTAGATCTAATCTTTCTACCATCTAATGCTCAGAAATATAGTAAATAAATATAAAAACAAAAAGTTCACCTTTCCCTTTTCACTTTCATTGAATCTGCTTCTTGTCAAAAGTTAATGAAGTAGGATAGTAGAGTATATGGACAAAACCAAGTTCTATCCTTCCCTAAAAGTAGAAAAAAAAAACAAGAAGGCAGAAAAGATGCATTATTTGCTTACAGAGAAATTTTAGACACTATGGTGTCCAAATGGAGTAAAATGTGGTTGGCCAGTCTCAGCCAGAACAGCCAGAGGCTTAGAATGCTGCATTTTTGGGAGTGGATTCTGATGGACAAGAAATAGAACTCAATGTGTCAGAAGTTCATGGCTTAAGCCAGTGTCACACAGCACCAACGGATGGAAAGAGGATGTAAAATGGAGAGAAACACATGCCATCCGTTGGTTAACGCGATG
>BHFT01006395.1:0-12989 GCA_004320025.1 Laticauda laticaudata
CTGAGATTGTGGATTTGGGGTTTTCATGAGCTGTAAGCCATAATCATCTCAATTATGACACATCACAGCTTGAACTGTCTTACTTTGCATGTAATGAGTCTATCCCATATATTAGGTTCACCTTTAAAGTTGCAAATGAATGAACTTTTGCACGATATTCTAATTTTTCGAGTTTTACCTGTATTTAAAATAAAACACCTAAAAAAGCCCCACACAAAATGCACTAATCCCAGATGTTATGTTTTGGACTACTGTGCAGTCCACCTGGTAGTTTTATTCTTTTGTTTCATTCTTTCTTCTGCATATAGAGTATGAATCTATGCAAAGGAGAGCCTCTCTAACCATAGAGATTTTTATATTACATTCTTGACTTCTTAGAGTTCTTAGTGAAATGGTATAATGATCTGTGTTTTGTTTTGTTTTTCAAATTATTTGCTATAGCTTATAGTCAGTTAGATTTTTGTAATAAAAATCTAATAGATTTGCTAATAGCTATAGATATATGCATGGGATATATTTATATCATAATTCATAAATCAAATCAAAAACATTATGCACAAAATCTGGAGAACAAAAACTGCTTAAAATTACAGAAATGCAATAAATGGGTCAAGCATATATAATATGAATAGAATAGAATACTTTATTGGCCAAGTGTGATTGAACACACAAGGAATTTGTCTTAGTGTAAATTCTCTCAGTATACATAAAAGAAAAGATTCATACATCAGGAATCGAGAATCATAAGGTACAACACTTAATGATAGTCATAGAGTACAATAAGCAATCAGTCAGACTAGGAAACAGTCAATATTAATTGTAAGTATACAAGCAACAAAGTTACAGTCATACAGTCACAAGTGGGAGGAAATGGGTGATAAGTAGTGATGACAAGATTTAACAGTAATATTAGTCCAGGCTTTGTAATAGTTGAACAGGGTTGAGAGAATTATTTGTTCAGCAGAGTGATGGCTTTCAGGAAAAATCTGTTCTTGCATCTAGTTGTTCTGGTGTTCAATGTGTATGTAGGTTTGTTAAATGTTCTTAAATATAAATGAATCAAAGCTAATAAAATAAGTTTTGAAACTGATAAACCTTAGTGAATTAATCAGGACTAATTAAATCTGCACACATCTGGGTGAATGTGTTATACCTGAAATTTAACATTTTGCAGAAGTTATTATCTTTATCATCTGAAATAATGTCAAGAAACTAAAAAGATAGTATAACTATCAAAGTTAAGGAAATAAGTTATTAATCCTAAGATCTTAATGTAAGTGCATATTTTTCTAGGTTTTGAGAGAAATCTGGAAACAATATTATCATTTAAATTTTATTTGTAATAAAAACTAATTGATGTTAAACTAACAAATAAGATTGTTGTTACTTCACTCTGAAAAGGGTTAAATATTATAAGGATCTATTATAAGTATAAAATGTAAAAATAAGATAAATTATCATGAAAAATATTTGTAAAATATACCAAGAAATGAACAAAGCAAGTAGAAAGGTAGACAAAAACAACAATCTATTCATAGAATAACCAACTATAGATAATGAGTTTGGCATAGTGGTGAAGACACTGAGCTAGAAACTGTGACTCTCTGATTCAATAGTTGTTCCTGCCACCACTATGGCACTATGGATGGGTAACATTGTCCATATAAATCCAGATGATTGATCACCTTTTGTTGAAGAGGGTCCACACACCTTTTGTTGAAGGGGGTCCAAAACCTGGAGGCCCTCCAAACTCCAGGTAGATTATCCCTGAAACAGGTTAAGTGAGCATTATATTTTAGATGCTTTAATTTTGTCTTGAAGTGTGTGCTGGCAGGTAAAAATATTATGGCCGATGCCTTATCACGATTGCTTCAGTTTAAAAGCCATGGGGATGATGTAGTGCAACCCCTCATTCCACATCTTTATCATATTGATTCTCTGAGAATGAGAATTATGTCAACTGATTTTCCAGTTAGCAGAAGATCCATAGCTAGAAGAAAATAAAACCCAAATTGAAATGCGGGATGGTTTAGCCTGGTGAGGGGCTAAAATATATGTACATGACAAATTGCGAATAATGGTATTGAAACTCTGCCATTATGTTAAGCAAGCCTAGCAGGATAGTGGGATGGAGTTTATTGGAGTTTACTGTAGACCTGCCAGACAAACATAGGTTTATGGTTATTTGGACAGTGATCAACTTATTTTTGAAGCAGGCCCATTTTATACCTTGTAAGGGTCTTCCATCAGCTTGATGGCTAGTCGATCTGTTCATTAAGAAAATATATATATTGCATGGGATCCCCAGATGTATTATCTCGAATACAGAAGTACAGTTTACTGCACAGTTTTGGAGATAATTAATTGGGTCGTCTCAAGGACTAAGTACAGCATATCATCCATGTACAAATGGGGTGGTTGAAAGTACTAATACAGCTACTGAACAATATTTGAGGTGTTACATGTCATATGAGCAGAGCAATTGGGTTGAAATGTTACCAATGTATGAGGTAACATACAATAATACCATAATAGCAGCACTGGATATACTCCTTTTCATATAGCACATGGAATAGAATTTATTCTTATACCTGAATAGCCCCATGCATCTTATGAACCCATCACAGTCACCAAATGAGCTGACAATGTGCAAAATCAATGGAAGGAAGTATGGAAGGCATTGACCAAGGCAGCTGAAGCTTATAAAAAACAGTCCTACAAGAAATGGTTCAATCAAACTCCACTTGGAATTGGAGATTGGGTGTGTTTATCAACAAAAAAATATAAATATAGGCTTGGCATGTAAAAAGTTAGGACCAAAATATATTGATCCATTCCCAGGTACTCAACCCTGTTACTGTCCACCTTCAATTTCCATCACAATTTGAACGGGTACATCCTGTCTTTCACAGTCACCTCCTAAGGCCACAGATATGACAAGGCTAGAACCACAACTCAAAACCCCAGGGCCTGTGAGAGATGATCACTATGAATCAGAGGAAATCATTGATTCCAATAGACAAAGGATAAAATTATTGATTCCAATAGACAAACTAACAATACCTAGTTAGGTGCAAGGTATACCCTATAGCAGAACCATCATGGGTGGAACATACCAATGTTGCGGTTCTACGACTACAACAACAAACATCCTACAAAGGCTAGTGGTAGGACCAAGGTCAGGCATATTGTCTCATACTGTCCCTTACTTTACAGGCAGAGCCATGGTAGAAGGGGCCACCTGTTGGGCTCAGGGAGCTTACCAATATCCTGGAACCTACCTGGAGCCCAACACATTGTTGGAGCAGAGATTCAGAAACTTTGGGACAGAAAAAACTGCCGTGCTAGCTGAGGGGAAGGGGGAGTTTACTCAACTGACATGAGGGCTGTGTGAGAGGCTGGACTGAGGGTAGGAGGATTAAGTGTCAATGATTAGGTATGGGGAGGAGGCACAGGGGATAATTAGCATAATGATGTTAGGTTTGTTACAGTAGTTGGTAAACTGCTATAAAGAGTGCTGAGAGGCAGTTGCTCTCAGTTCTAGCTTTATTAGGGATCTTCATTGTTGCCGATCAGGATTGGAATTGCTGCAATAAAGCTTTGAAATTCACATACAAGCCTGTGAGTAAATTGTTTTGTCTGCAAGACTCTCCAGTACCCAGTTGAGGCTGATATCTAGTTTCATATGAGGCCGAAAGCTGTATAGGTGACCTTGTGCTAGTCACTGCTTTTTAGGCCTGGGAAGTAGGCAATGACCACTTTCTAAATCTTGCCAAGAAAACAAGGAGCATGCAGTCAACTATTTAAGCTAGAAGTCAACACTAACTTGACAGTCTAAAAAACAAACAAAGCCAATGATATCACAGTTTACCAATTTGCCAATTTTCAAAGGTTATTCTAATGTCATTCAGCAAGAGTCCAAGATAACAAGGTAACATTTGCAGCCTTTCTGAAAAGACTTTGAAGTAGTATTCTATACTATACTATGCTATGCTACGTTACGTTGCTGCACTACACTGCGCTGAACTGCGCTATACTATACTATATATACATTATACTATACTCAAGCAGGAGAACCTATACTATTCAAGCAGAAGAACCTATGTTCTTCGCTTGAGCAGGGGGCTGGACTAGGAGACCTCAAAGATCCCTTCCAGCTCTATTCTATTCATGAAGTATGATTGAGGCAAATATTTTGCACAGGAGCTAAGCCATATTCTTGAACAACAGGGCTCTGCAGGAAATTGCAGGAAATCTCATTGCAGCTCCTTGAAAGAGCAAATATTCTCTTTTTTACACACACACACACACAGAGAGAGAGAGAGAGAGAAAGAAAGAGAGAGAGAGAGAGAGAGAGAGAGAGAGAGAGAGAGAGAGAGAGAGGAAGAGGAAGAGGAAGAGAAAGAGAAAGAGAAAGAGAAAGAGAAAGAGAAAGAGAAAGAGAAAGAGAAAGAAAGATACAGTCCATATTCCGTAAGTAATCTTTATTTTTGAGTTAAAGCAATGAGCTAGGTTATCTGAACTAAACGCTAAAAAAGTTGAAAGACTGTTACATTATAGGAATTGGAACTGAGTATATTTGACCTAATTCTGAAATAATCTCATACTTCGAGTTGAAAAGCAACACTTTATTCCCCTGTAACTAATTCCCTTAATAAGTCTTATTTTTATTCATATAGTAATTTTCTTTCTCATAACAGTGTCAGTATTTTGCCTGTTCCAGAGGTGCCAGGCAAATACAGTATGTATCTGTAAGATGCAGAGCTTTTTATGAAAACAGTTAATAACAGTTAATAACGGTATATCCCCTTTGGGAAAATTTTTGTGAACATTGTGGCAGACAGTTAACATCTTTTTTAAAAAATAAGGGAATGGAGACAGATTAACTATATTACATTCAACTGTATGTCATTTAACATACAGGAAATGCTGAATATAGGAATATTTTCTGAATTTTAAAGCAATAGTGATTTTTTAAGAAAAGGATTGTTATTTTCTTATAAAATGAAATACTTTGGTTCATACTATTATCAAATTTTTTCTTATTTATTTTGTCTCTACTACTGCTTTGGTAGCATTTTTTTTCTTTTTAAAACCCATGTGTTTATGTATTAATTGTAACTGATGTATAAGAAATATATTTATCAAGTAAATTCCAGATTGCTTAATTAGATTGTAATCAACACTGAATTTGACTACCTTTTAACATCCAAAAGGAAGAGGAGGCAACTGGAGGGACATGGACATATACTGGTTAGAGGAAGTTGATTAGAGGAAGTTGAAGTTGTTGGAACATTGGGAGAGAGTGATCATGTCATATTGGAATTCACACTGGAGGCTTTTAAGAAAAGACGAGACAGCCACTTGTATAGCATGGTATAGGTTTTCTGCTTGATCAGGGGTTTGGACTAGAAGACTTCCAAAGTCCCTTCCAAGTGGGTTATTTTAAATATTTTTGCTAATGCTGATATTGCTCAAGTGGTTAAGATGATTTTACAAAAAATAAAAGGATCCTGAAAGAACAAAGAATCAGTATATATTTATTATTCCATATTCATAGGTAGGTTGAAATAAACACTAGTTGTTTGAAAGCAACAGCAGAAGAAAGCTATACCTTTCAATAAGGTTTGTAAACCTCCTAAATGCATCCTGTTGGCTCTTGAATTATTCTGTATGGACTGAACAGGCTCATAGCTCATTCAGCAGGGTTAATCATATGCACTTAAATACTCTTAGAATTAATAAAGGCAAATTACACAAACATTGACCTCTTTATCAATAGTATCAAGTTAATAATTATAAACCTTTTATTAAAATAAGAACACTTACACACATACTGAGGAATATATTAGCTATTAAAAAAATTTGAAAACATTTATCTTTATTTTTCTTACATTCTGTCTGTGTTTGTATGCATTAGTATTTGCATGTTCGTGTTTGTGTATTTTTAATATTCAGTTGATAGGAAAGAAACACCCTCCATTCCAAGACAGCATTCATCATTGAGTGATTGACAGGTTTTCTCTCAGGCATAGAAGGAGGACAGCAATAACAATAAATAGAACTACTTTCTTTTTTATCTTAAATCCATTCAAGCTTTTATACTCCCTGAAGCTTTCTCCTTCTCCATTCCTAGAGAGAGAGAAATCTGATAGAAAGAACAAATCAAATTCTAATCTCGATAGAATACAGAATGTTGCTAGTAATAAGGCCCACATTGAAATAATTATTTATTACCTGTTTTAGCAAAAAATCTAGATTTAATAAAATTGATGTTCACAGACATTTCTATGATGTGCATGCAAAAGTGTCTAATGGTCTGACTAAATTCTATTTCTCATCTCTCCCATTTTCCTTCCTAAATTACCTCACACTATTTTAGCCATTTTATATTAGGCTTCCATTTGAAAAGATAAATTGAGTGGTAGAGGTTTTTCTTGAACAGTTCCACAGATTTAATCCAACTGGGTATATTTAAACTATTACAATCATATAGGCCCATTGGAATGATGGAAACTTTACAAAATATTATTGCAACTTTATTGAGTCCAATCAATACAAAATACAAAAGCTTCTATGCTCTTCATAAAACATAATGGAGAATATATAATTAAAATAAGAAATAAAATGTTCCTTCCCACTTGCTTTCACAATATTTTAGCCTTCTTGCCAGCCTTTCCTGCCAGATAGTCTTTGTAATTGAATCTTAACAAGGAGAAATGTTCTTTCTAGCATGTACACATAGAAGATTTCCACCAACATCTGTTATCCTGGATATAGAAATATGTTATTGTTTTTTGTAAGATAAAGGCATAAATTAGGAACTGATACTAATGAAAGTTGTATTATTCTTCAATCAGCTTCAAAATTAACTGATTTAAAACTCCAGGGATTGGTAGAAGATGTCCAAGATAAAATATGACAGATGGAAATCTGTCTCAGGAAAATAGTTATTGATGAAATGATATAATTCAGAATAATATTTAATGACTAGATTGTCTCTTCCATAGTTGACACATATCTCTTTCCAATACAGATTGTCATAATTGTATTCTCTTGGAGTCTTTTCTCCCCCAAATAGAATAAATAGCTAAAATATATCATGTAACTAAAATAAAATTAAGTAAGGTACTTATAAAGCTACAACAGAAATATTGATATATATTGGAGGGTGGGGAAGATAACTAAAATATCTGAGTAAAGTCTTCATTCAATTGTATTTACATAAATCCTGTGTGTATATACATTTATAAATGTTTATTCTGAATACAGACAAATAAGAAATATGAAATACAGTTATTTATAATATGAGGTCCTTATGAATACTCTTCATTTTCTTGTGCCATATCCATCATTGGACAGCATGGCGATCACGCTGGTGATCCTATTTTTATCAACAGTATGAAATTTAAGATCACTGCCTTTTTAACTTCATAATAGATATGAGAGAGAATATAAGAAATCCTTGTATCAAGATTAATCATTATACACTTCTACAGTTCCACCAGGTGATTAATATTTTTCCAGATTGCTTTGATCTTAGCCTCCACTATCATTTTAGGAGTGTGTACTGCTGCTCTCCTTAGTTGCTAGCATCTGGAGCAAATATCAGTTCATTAGTTATGATAGCAATAAGTATTGTATGAGGGCTTTATTGGCATCTTCTATACAATATCTGACAGTATTTCTCGACTGGCCCATGGTAACAATTAATTTTTATTTTTATTTATTTATTTTGATTTGACAATCGCTCACAAGATAATAGATATAAGTATATATATAGTTATGAACACATGAAATGGGTACATATAATAAACATAAAATAAACAGTTGCTCTTAATATGATCACAGAGGTCATTTATGTAGAGTATGAAGAGAGTTGGTCCTAGACAGCTTGGGGGACACAATTGATAGTACACTAATTAGACTTAGTGACACTCCAATTTTGACCATTTGTTGTCTGCTGACAGGAATTGCTTTCTATATTCAGTTATGTATTTGTCCAGAGATACCATAAGATTTAGTTTTAGGAGTAGTTTTGTCAATCTAACCACTGAATCAAAGGCTTTACAGAACGTATTAGATGGGTCTATTGTTTTGCCCTGATCGATTATGTGTCCATATGTTTTGCCATGTAAAAGTTGCAGATAAAGGATAGTTTTGTTTTTTTTGAAACCAAATTGTTTATAAGATAGTAGGATGTTTGTCTCGAAGTAGATGAATATGGATTGGTTAAAAATTGATTCCATACTTACAGATGAAATACAGCATAAAAGGATGGTCTGTGTTTTCAATGAGACTGGGCTCCCTTTTGGATGATATAGACTTGGGACATAAGGTTTAGGCAAGGAGTGGTCTGAAAGATTTTCAAAAGATTATGCTTAGAGTTCTGTTATGGCAGTGGATAGCTTTAATAAGAATGGGCACATATTCCGTCGGCTCCCATACAAGATATGGTTTTAGATTGTAGTATGTTTTCAACATTGCTTCTGTAAAATAATATGTATTAGATCATTGTAGTTTTCTGTGGTTCATGTTAGGAAATATTGGCATGATCCATTGCTGTTTACAAATACTGAACCACAGAATGTGTTAAAGGAGTTGGCTTTAATGGTGTCATCATTGCAGTCTTTACATTAGGTCCTATCAGGGGTGGGATGGACTTGAGTCTTTTAGTTTGTTCTTCACAAAATTGGTAGATATTGTGCATAAAGTTCCTCTTGTTTAATGTGATAATGTGCATTCAGTCTTTATCGTGTCATAATTTTTGTATCACTTTTGAAGTTGGCAACGTGACCAGATTTGTTTTTCTGCCAAAGTGATCTCTTTTTGGATTGAAGCTTCCTGATTGTTGCGGGTTATCTGTTTTCTTTTTTGTTTTGGCAGTTGTTATTGGTACATATAGTTTGATGAGTCTTTTGACTTCAAATAAAAATATGTTGTAATGGTCTTCTATAGTATTGCAGCCAGTGAATAGAGATTGCCAATCAAGGGATGAGAGATCATTATCTATAAGATCATAGTTGCCTTTTTTGAAGTTATAATTGGGGATTATGTCATTGTGATGATTATTGTGTGGGCATATGTTGAGACAAAAGTCAATCATGTTGTGGTCACTGTTGGAAAAGGCTTCTTTATTTTGTATTCCGTAAATTAAATTCAAACTATTGCAGAAGATGAGATCGAGGCAGTTGTTAAGTCTAGACTTGTTGGTTACTAGTTTTTCCAGTCCCAGATTTGTAACAGCATTGTAGAAGGTTGTGTGTATGGGTTCAGTTGTACATTCGTTTAGGGTCGAGTTCATGAGGTAGATTGAAGTCACAAAGAAAGATAAAAGCATGTGGGCAGGATCTTGCCCATGTTAGAAGTGAATTTAGCTTGTTAAAATGTTCAATGTCATAAGCAGGTTCTCTGTAACATGTAAGAATCGAAATGTGATATTTAAGGATAGTTCACAGATGATGGTCACAGGAAGAGCAAACTCCTGGGTAACTTGGATGTTTTTTAGATGTAAGGACTTTGTATAGAAGATAGCAACACCACCTCCTCTACGAATTTTATGATCTGATCAGTAAACATGATCGTCTTTTACTGTGGTAATGGAATCAGGGAGAGATGCATTGAGCCATGTTTCATAGACAAATATGATGTTGAATTTAGCCTTATTTAGTAAGAGGAGAAATTCAGGTATTTTATTCACAAGGCTTCTTGCATCAAGTAGCTTGTATTTAAGACCAGCTGTAGTTGGAATTGAGGTAGTTAGGGATGTGCGTGCCTAGTCTTGGGTGATGGTGGATTGCTTGAAGTAGGGTTGTGGTTGAAGGTTAAAGCTGAGTTGCAGCTTGTGTGACTTACCTTTGGTACATTCAGCACGGAAGTCAATATATAGGTCTTTTTCTCCATTGTCTAGATGTTTTTTGAGTTCTGTGTGGAGTACATTGGAGTGGGCACGTTGCTGTATGGTTAGGGCAGGGCGAGAACAGAGGTTCTTATGGTTGGTGTTGCTTTTGGCAGCTGAATTTATAGTATAAATGAATTTATGTTTGCTTGATTTATTTTTGCAAATGACCCTGCAGAAGCATGGGGCCACAGAGCCGTCTCTGATTTTGAGCTCTTGGCCAATGCAGGAAATGTCAAGTATTTCATCAGGGGAGATGGTTTATGCTTGATAATCACTGATGATGTTTCGGAAAGTTGTGATGTTATCATTTTCATTGATGATGATTGATTGTCATTGATGATGATGATGATTGATTGTGCTCTACTTTGACAAATGCCCAAATATATTTAATTATATTATGTCCACAGCATTTCTCCTGTTCCCTAATTTAGTCATTATGTCAAAGAATGAAATAAATTTAGTTTGGCATGATCTATTTTTTACAAACCCATGTTGGCTTCTGGTTATAACTTTGCTTGCTCCTAAGTGTTTTTAGATCTTCTGCTTGATTATCTTTTCCAGGATTTTTCCAGGTATCGATGTCAGGCTGGTTGGTCTATAGTTTCCTGGATCTATTTTTTCCCTTTTTTGAAGATGGAAATCACATAAGCACTGTTCCACTCCTCTGGTAATTCCCTGGTGTCCAGGATATTTGAAAGATATGGTTCAATGGTTTCAAGAACATGTCTGCCAGCTCCTTTAGAACTCTGGGATGTAATCCATCTGGCCCTGTCAATTTTGGTCAAATCAAGCTGCATTTTTATGGTTACTTACTACTTGGAAATTTAAAGAAAACTTTATAGCTAAGGGCCAAAGTAGCTGAGACTCAAGTGAAAGCAATTTGCAATTGTTGAACAATGAGATTCTACTTCTTACAGCATGCCACTCTACTTAAATTCTTTTCATACCCCGAGCCATTGTCTGTGCTTAATAAGCTTGCTGAAAAATTTTGTCATTACATAATAAAAAGAACATAAAGTGTGCTTTACCTATCCTTATGATCCAGGCACCACTTTTTACATGATTGTGATGAGAAATATCAGGATCATTCTTCAATTTTCTGCAGTAATGCATGAAGATATTATATTCCCTTGACATGTCTGTTTGGACATAGGGTAAAATCTTGATCCAGGTTTCTCAAATGCATGTACAGAGATTTTTACAAATTGATGATCCAAATTCTGTCAAGGATCTTGGAGTACTCATCTCTAATGATCTAAGTGCTAGAGCCCACTGTAACAACAATAGCCAAAAAGGCATGTTAACCTAATTGTTAGTTAGGTTGTTAACCTAATCCCATATGCTAGCTTTTTCTCTGGTAATTTCACAGCTACATAACTGAGCATACCAAACATTTCGCGAGACCAATACTTGAATACAGCTTATCAGTCTGGAACCCACATTAGGTATCTGATATTAACACAGTTGCAGAAAAGTCCAGAAATACTTCACAAAAGATTCTCCATTCCTCTACTCGTTGCAAACCTGATATGCCACCAGACTTGAAATTCTTGACACTAGAAAATCTTAAGAACCATGCTGCCTTCGGTCACATCTAAGTATTAGTGTTATAAATCATATATTGCAATGTCCTTACCTGTCAATGAATTACTTCACCTTACAGCCATAACAACACAAGAGCAAAAATAGATAACAAACTCAAGGTTCATCGACCAAACTTGATTGCAGGAAAAATGACTTCCGCAACAGAGTGGTCACTGGTCTGGAATACTCTACCTGACTCTGTGGTTTCTTCCCACAACCCAAAAATTTTAACCTTGACTGTGCACTATTTTATTAAGATTTTTTTGTTCATTGAATACTAAAGAATGCACTGTTTTAACCAGATTGTTTATATGCCCTCTCTCTCTCTCTCTCTCTCTCTCTCTCTCTCTCTCTCTCTCTCTCTCTCTCTCTCTCTCTCTCTCTCTGTCTCTCTCTCTCTCTCTGTCTCTGTCTCTCTCTCACTCTCTCTCTCTGTGTGTGTGTGTGTGTGTGTCATCTTATATGTATCCAATTCAGTGGTGGGATTCAGGCAGTTTGCACCTGTTCAGGAGAACCAGTTGTTGACTTTCTGAGCAGTTTTGTGAACTGGTTGTTGGAAGAAATCATTAGGGCAGAGAACCGGTTGTTAAATTATTTGAATCCCATCACTGATCCAATTTCTTTTTTCTATTTTGCTCTTCTTTTTCATTTTTTCATTTTTTATAGTTTTCTTAGTTTGTATTAAAGTTTATCTTTGTATTTACAAATGTTGATACAATTATTACATTTTTTAAAAAGAGTAGAAAGAGGACAGAGCTCTGGACAAATATCATTCCATAGCTCAGGAGCTCTCTGGATCCCACAAGTTGATACTACTTAATCCATGGAACATGGATTCTGCCCAGTCTAGCTGACCTCACTGGATGAGTGGAAACAGATGGAGACAGGCAATCTCTCAAGTAGTTATCTGTAAATGTGATAATCAGTACTTTCAATTGCACTTGGTTGCCAACTGGCACCCGATGCAACTTGTGAAACACAGAAGACATGGGCACCTACTGTGATATACCCATCACTGCCTGCCCCATGGCATTCTGGACCAGTTGTAAGTTTTACATGGCCTTCAAGGTGAGATCCATGTGCACTCCATTGTAGTGTATCCAACTGAAGGATGATGAAAGAATGAGTGATTGTCTGAAGGGCTTCCTGGAATGGGTGCAAATGGTGCACCAGATGAACTTGTGCAAAGGCCCTCTTGCCCATCACTGACACTACTTTTTGAGGAGGATCTCTGCACCCAAGAGACCCCCACAGAAGAGAGGGATAGGAGAAACACTGGAATAAGATTGGCAGAGAGATAAGTTGGGATTGGGGCCTAAAATGTCCCAAATTCCTAAATAATTCTCCTCTGAAAAAAATGAAAAAAGTGGAGTTTGAGACTGCCATATTAATAAAGATTTCATCCATTTACTATTATGATTTTAACACCCTAAAGGCCCTGTAACATCGGCCGACGGATGCAAAAAGTATGTAAAAAGGACACAGTGGACGAGAAAATGTTCCA
>BHFT01006396.1:0-12496 GCA_004320025.1 Laticauda laticaudata
ATTGAAACGTTGCCTAGATACTTCCAATTTTACGTGGGAGAAAACCTGAATAACCAAAGATCCACATACAAATACCCACGAAAACCTCAAAAAACAAATATATATATATACAGATATATTTTAAGAGTATTGCATATATTAAGATTAAGAGTATCTTGGTGACATTTCGGTGAGGTTCCACTCGCCATCCTCTCTATAAATACTGGTGATGGGGGCTGGTGTGCTGGGCTGATTAGCTGTGCTGCTGCCTCTTGATTGGTTGATGGAGTTGATGTTGGTATAATGGGCTGTTGGTTTTCGTGGCTGGCACTCATTTGTTGGTGAGAGCTAGCTTCCAGATGTCTGGTAGGTGGGAGGTATCGTCCCGTATATTCATGTTATGGGGGTGTTTCTCTATCCTGATTATTCTCTTGCTGGAGTGTTCAGTTTTGGATATTAATTTGGTTCCTTCGAATATCCAACATTGAACACTCCAGCAAGAGAATAATCAGGGAAGCCATCGAGATAGAGAACACCCCCATAACATGAATAGAGGGGATGATACCTCCTGCCAACAGGCATCTGGAAGCTAGCTCTCACCAATAAACGAGTCCCAGCCACGAAAATCAACACCAGACTCAAAACAACATGGGACACCACCACCAATCCCCCTCTTCAGACCCAGGCCCAAGCCCATCCTATAAACGAAGGTCTACCACCATCCAGAAAACAGACCATGGCTGCCTCGCCAGCTGTCACACCCCCTGACCCCAAAACCAAACAAGCTGACACACGCCAAGAACACAGACCCAGACCCCAAACTCCAAGCTAGACTAAAACCCAGAATGCTACATCACAGCCACCCGCTCAGGATATCACATCAGAAAACTCAGGAAATTACACCACAAGAACNGCTCAGGATATCACATCAGAAAACTCAGGAAATTACACCACAAGAACTCAAGAAGTTGCAACACAGCAAATGTCCCAGGATATCACAGCACAAGACCAAGGATACCACAGCAATAAGTCTCACAAGGTCATCACAACCCATTACTCAAGCCGTTACTGCACAGGAGGCTAATGGAAAAGAGATCAAAACACAAACGACCCAGGAGTTTATAACCCAGGACCCAGGATACCATAACAAAAGAACTCACAATCCCATCACACAACCCATTATCCAAGCCGTTAAAACATGAGAGGCTAATGGAAAAAAGATCACTACAAAACAAACGACCCAGGAAATTACAGCACAAGATCCAGGATATTTCCACAACAAAACTCACAAGGCCATCACAAAGCCCATTATACCAACATCAACTCCATCAACCAATCAAGAGGCAACAGCCCAGCCAACCAGCCCAGCACATCAGCCCCCACCACCAGTATTTACAGAGAGACTGCAACTCCGATCACACACTGCTTGCACTGGCACGAAGCCAAAAGCACCAGCCTGAGGATGGTGAGTGGGACATCAATGAAACATCACCAAGATACTCTTAAACTTACACGGGAAAAGACCTGAACACACCTAGACCTACATATCTGTACCCATGAAAATCTATGAAAACACACATGCACACACACATATATATGTAGTTAATGCCTCATGGGAGATGTGCTCATATCATGTGATCATATCTGTAATCCTGATTGGTCATTGAAGTGACTTCTAGTTAGGTTGAGAGGAGTTTCATTCATTCTTGCTTGGACCCCAGCACCATGCTGTATCATTTTCTGTATCATTATGGGATGAACATCACCATCTTTTCACACTATGAAGACAACTATGCAAAGATTGGACATGAGATGAATCTCAACATAACTGTGAGTTATATCTTGTGGATGCCTGATACAGTTCAATAAAGAAACTTTGTGTGGAAACCTTTGTATAACTCCTTATCTCAAGTATTTTGAGAAGATAAATCTTGCTTGAGACAAGACAATTTAAAACCCTGCAACTTCACTTCCTTAAAAAAAGAAAGTGTCAAACATTGTTGGCACTCCAGAAGGGGGTTTAGTGGAATGTGCACATTATGGTGAGGTGTAAGGTTACCTATTTTTCTTCTTAACTCTTTAGCACATATTAATATCAGGTTCTTAAGCTTTGTTCCGTATTCCAAAGGGCAAAAAACCTGTTCTATTCCAAAGGCATCAGAGTCAGAAACCTAAAAACAAACTCAACTCAAAAGACATTGATAATGAACATTTATTTGAACATTGGAAAAACGTTTTACTGGTGAATAGTAAAATGAATTGAGTCATTTAAAAATATTAAATATGAGAGGCAAATGATTGTTCTTTAGATAGTGCTATTTATGTGATGGTTCCTTCACACATTTAAGTGAGTCACTGGAAATTGTACTCTCTATATTCAACTACTCCATTCCTTAATATATATTTTTAAAAAGGGCACTGCCAGAAATATGATGCACTGTATGCATGGTAACGTGTACATCAATAACTTCATAAGATCTTAAATTCATGCAGCAAGGAAGAATTGCCAGCAGTTGGCAGCATCCATATTTCATTAATAATAATAAAGTTGATAGCTATGTCAGTGGAGGCAGTTTTAATTCTTACTCATTCCAGTGTAAGAGACTTAAGTTCAATAGACTTTAGTTGTGTAATGTTGCATATCATGGTCAGTTGTGCAAGGGGATATATTAATTAGGACAAGGCAGTGCTGCTCATTTAATAAATACCAATAGCACTTAGGACTTATATTTCGCTCCATAGTGCTTTACTAGTGCTCTTTAAGTGATTCTCAGAGTCAGCATATCACCCCCAACAATTTGTATCCTCATTTTACCAACCTTGGAAGGATGAAAGGCTGAGTCACTCCTGAGCCTGTCAGAATTGAATTTCAGGCAGTGGGCAGAGTTAGCTGACAATAGTCTGCAATATTGCATTCTAACCACTGTGCCATCATGCCGGCACAAATATCCCACAGTAGACAACATATACAGGTGGTCCTTGACTTATGACCACAATTGAACCCAAAAATTACCTTGCTAAGTGAGAAATTTGTTAAGTGAGTCTTGCCCCATTTTACAATTTTTCTTGCCAGATTTGTTAGGTGAATCCCTCTAACTAATTGTTAAATTAGTAACAAAGTTGTTAGGTGAATCTGGTTTCCACATTGAGTTTGCTTGTCAGAAGCTCACAAAAGGGGATCACGTGACCCCAGGACACTAAATATGGGCCAGTTGTTAAACATCCTAATGTAAATCACCTGTCCATAGGGATGTTGCAATGGTCATAAGTGTGAAAAATGGACAAAAGTCACTTTTTTCATTATAGTTGTAGCTTCATCACTAAATGAAATGTTGTAAGTCAAGGATTACCTGCATTTGCTTTAAGAGGCCTGTAGAATAGAATAGAATAGAATAGAATAGAACATTCTTTATTGACCAAGTGTGATTGGACACACAAGGAATTTGCCTTGCTACAAATGCTCTTAGTGTACATAAAAGAAAAGAGTCAAGTATCACAAGATACTTTGTAAATAGTTGGACAGCATTGAGGGAATTAGTTGTTTAAGCCCCTGTCACACTGCAGCAATGGATGGAAAGAGGATGTAAAACGGAGAAAAACACTTACCATCCGTTTGGTTAACGCGATGCTTCCATTCTGTACTCACTGCCGCCAATTTTACTTTCCTCTCTATCTGTCTAGCATTCCGTCTATTTGACATTTTTCATATCCGCTCAAAAGTTTTTGAGCTCTTCAAAACTTCTTTGAGCGCGAAAATGTATCAAACGCGTCCGTTCTGCATCGCTAGCATACAGGACATCCGTTCTGCACCCGTTTGTCATCCGTTACGCATACCGCTATATCTGGCTAGGCATCCGCTGCGGCATCCGTGCAACTCGAATCCGCTCCAGCGGGGTAAACGACGGCAGGGAGCAAAGCGGAACGGACGCTGGAATGGACGCGGCAACGAGTGATTAGTAGCACGGATAGCGAGAAAGGATGAAAGCGGATGGCAGCATGCAAAAAAGCATTTAAAACAGAAAAAAACATGTCGCAGAGGGGACCTACTCGGATATTAAGGAAAATGTTCTAGAGGATGCCTAGAGGATGCAAAAGGATGCTTCCGTTTCGCATCCGCTTTCCATCCGCTCTGCGTCCTCCCCCCGGTCCGTTCCTTTCCGTGTTATCACGCTCATGTTTATGCAAATTCTTTTGCCCCTTTTGAGAGCGGGATAACAACGGAGGGAACATTTTTCTCGTCCGCTGGTGTCCTTTTTCAAACGTTTGCATCCGTTGGCGTGTGACCAGGCCGGGCTTTAGCAGAGTGATGGCCTTTTGGGGAAAAAAGCTGTCCTTGTGTCTAGCTGTTCTGGTGCTGCAGTGCTCTATCGTGTTCAGTGTTTGCAGTACGAGTTTGAAACAGTTTATGTCCAGGGATGTTGAGGGGTCTGTAAATATTTTCACTGTCCTCTTTAGACTCATGGCAGTATACAGGTCCTCCACTTGAAGGCAGTGCAGTAGCAATTGTTTTTTTCTACAGTCCTAATTATCCTACTGAAAGTCTGTGTCTGTCCTGTTGGCGTTGCAGAAACAAAACCAGACAGTGAATTAAGGTGCAGATGATAGACTGTGGAGTAAGTATGCAGAATTGCTCATGAAAGGAACAGCTGGATTAATATATTATGCAACTCCCATTTAACCTGTTGTTCCATTTCTTGTTCTTCCTTTACATGCCCCAAAGCAGACAATGTGTGTGCAAATCAATTTTTTCCTTATTACTTCTTGTGTAATAAACTTTTAATCAAAAGTTGTTTTGATTACATATTTAGATCAAGGGTAGGAACAGAAACAATAAGAGTTCAATTATTAGCCTTGGAGGGTCAGTATTAATATGGAGGCTCAAACACCTGCCTGATTTCTTCTCACTTTTCAAAAGCGGTTTTTGATGCGTGTTTTCTTTCTTTTCTGCCTTTCTTTTCATTAGAGAGCTAGAAATACCAAGGCATCAAAGTCTTTTTTATAACACAGACAGGAAGAAAATTTCACAAATTTAGCAGCAAAGAAAGCAGAAATTCGGGCTAATCTCCCTAAGAAGCTGCGTTCAATAATCCAGATAAGAAATTGACAGATGCATGCGCCCTAGCCAAAGCAAAAAAAAAGAGCAATAGCTGCTGTTAGAATTGCTTGGCTCTGTCAATTAGGAAAGGCAGTTTTGGGCAAACTTTAAAAGATCAAATACACCCAGAGGTCTCCTGGAATAAAGCATTTCTTTTTGCGCTCTAATGTAAATTAGCTACCACCCACACAAAAACCCTTTAATTAAAAAGAAATATTTCAGAAGCATGTTCCGCACATAAAAGCGGTTCTCCTTACACACCAATTGTCCCTATTTATCAGCTTGAAACCGGTGCAAACCTTGTGAGCGGTGATGGTTGTGGGAGACATGGCTGAGACCTTACTCTGTTAAGATTTTCCCTTGATTTCATTTTCTGACTGATATCAAGCAATAGCAGGAAAACCCCCTGTGTCATTGCTTGTCATCAGCTTTGGAAGCCATATTAGCACCAGAAGCTTCTACACTGACACATTCTTGAGCCTGGGAACCAGATGGAGGGGGGAATTGCAGTGGAGGCGTATGCTGTGTAGACATTAATAGCATTCTTCTTTAGAGTCAAGGTCATGTTGGTTCCTACACCGGGTTGCAGGGAGTAGTAGAGGACATTCTCAAGTTGGGATGTGATGGGTGATATTTAGAAGCTTCCACGCTGCCCACATTTCTAGTGCCTTGGGAAAATGCGGGCCGAGGGGAATCTCATAGAGTGGACGGTAGTTAGTCATAACACATTCTTAGGTCTGCAGTCAAGGACAAGTCAATTCCTTGCCCACCAAGAAAAGCTTGTGGTTAGAGAGGGACTCCAGATTTGTTAGGATGGTGACTGAATCATTGATTGGACTGATGGATGCAGGGGAATGGGATTTTTGATTTCAATTTTTGCACCAAAGGAAAACAGGTTCAGGTTTTCCCAGAAGTGTGCCAAATATGAACAATTCTAATAAAATGGAACTTTGAGCAACAAGTGCTGATACCCCAGTGATGTAACACAAATGGTAACAAAAATCCACAACATAAATAAATCCTAAATTGTATTAAACAGAGCGGATGACAGTCAAGATCAAGGGAAAGTACTATGTCACTCTATTCAAGGCTTTAGTTAAGACCACACTAGAGTACGGCCATCAGTTTTGGGCACCACATTATAAAAAAGATGTTGAGACTCTAGAAAAAGTACAGAGCAAGAAGCAACCAGGATTGATTAGGGGACTGGGAGGGCCTAAACATATTGATAGAACAGTTGGCAGGTAACGGCTGGCAGTCAGTGAGAGATAAGGACCAGGGGAGACATGCTAGCAGTTTCCAATATTTGAGGGGCTGCCACAGGAAGCGCAGGGATCAAGCTATTTCTAAAGGCATCTGAGACCAGACAAAGAATATGGATGGAAACTGAACAAGGGAGAGATTTAACCTTTGGAAACAAAGACAAACTTTCTGACAGTGAGAACAAATCAACCAATGGAACAGCTTGCCCTCGGAAGTTGTGGGAGCACCATCACTTGAGGACTTTCAAGTAGAGATTGGACTGCCATTTGTGCAGAAATGGTGGTAGCGGTCTCCCGCTTGGGTAGAGGGGTTGGACTAGATGACCAACAAAGTCCCTTCCAACTCTGATTATCTCCGGTATCTGTTTAAATTCCTTTAATGCACCAACTTGGCCCTGTTCAATAATTCTTCCAGTTGGAGATAAAACATATCAAAAATAGTCTTTAAAAAGAAAAGCATATACAAGTATGAACTTTAATGGCAGATAGAGGTGAAATTAATTCAAAACCCATAAAACACAAACTTACATATGAAGGAAATTACCAGACTCAAGGTGCATTAACAAGGCCACAGTCTCTTGGAAGGGACACCAACCAAAATAACTTCAGCCCAAACATAACACACACTTGATTTCTGGAAATGCTTTGTTTTAACTGTTCTCTCTTATAATGCTAGTTCTCCCCAGCTGCAAACCAATGAGGGGGAATCATGCTGCTCTTCCTCTCTCGTAACGCCAAAGCTGTTGGCCTTCCTCTATTCCTCCTTGTATGTTCTACTCGAATTTGAAGAGGGGATGGGCCTTGGTTCTTTCCTCTAGACTGCGCCAGCTGACCTCTGTCCTTCCGCCAGCCTCCTCCCTAACACACTTCCACTCCCTGTCAGCTGTTCCTCCTCTCCCTCAGAGTCTGACTCTAACAAGGGCATGACAAGATATTTGTCTCAGAGTCTTTTGGGTTGGAGTTTGTTACTTGAAACGCTGACAATTCAAAGCTAATCTACCAACTATATTTAGCATCTTCCAAATATAATTATGCTACAATAGCAGCAACAAGGACAGATTGGATGTTGCTTAGTCATGGCTGGGTGATGCTATGAAGATGCCACAAGTAGTTCTTGACTTACAACAGTTCATTTAGTGGCCAAAGTTACATAGGCAGTGAAAAAGGGGATTTACGACCATGTTTCACACTTATGACCCTTGAAACATGCTTGGGAGATCAAAATTCAGGTGCTTGGCAACTGGTTCATACTTATAACCCCTGCAATGTCCCAAGGTCATGTGATTCTCTTGGCAATCTTTTCACAAGCAAAATCAATGGGGAAGTTAGATTCACTTAGCAGCCATGTTACTAACTTATCAACACCAGTGATTCACTTTACAACTGTGGCAAGAAAGGTGCTAAGTTGGGGCAAAGCCCACTTAACAAATGTCTCACTTGACAGAAATGTTGGATTGCAAGGTGAGGGCTACCTTATTAGAGAGTTATAGTCCTCATTGAAATACTAGGAATTGTAGTTCAGTTACACCTAGAGCGGATACAGAATCTCATTTTTGGTCTATCCAAACTCAAAGATTCTCAGTAGAGATCTTGTAGCCAAGATGCCAAGGATTGAATTTAGGTACTTTCTCCAATCACCTCACACCCCCAGAACATATCTTTTTGAAAGTAGTTTATTAACAATGGATTCATTCACAAGGCTTTTTGAACCACACAAATCAAGGCCAAAAAGTGTACCTTTATAAAGTTAGAATCAAAATTAAACATAACACTACAACAGTTAAATACATAGGGACATGTAAGTATAGAGGCACAGAATTCCACATTCAATGGACAAATATTAAAGCATCATTCTTCATCGGATTAAAGTGTCATTGCATTCCAGCATCACAGACTGATAGAACAGCCACATTTCAATGGACTTTCTAGAAGTCAGAAGGAACTATTCTGATGTTCAAGGGGCAAACTGTTCCAGAGGAGAAGGCTGCAACTGAAAAGTTAAACTTCTGAGGTCCCTGCGGTTTCTGAAAGAAGAGTGCCAAAGTGAGTCCATCCTACTCAATCCTTTCATAAGGGCTGATGTTGCTAGGAGAGAATAATCCAGCAGATATTGAGGTCTTGAACTTTGATGGGCTTTAAAGATAACACCCACCACTTGGAATCCATATAGTAGCTAGCCTGTGCAAAGGTATTATGTGGCTATGCAATATCACATCTTTAAGTACTTAAACTGCTGCATTCTGTGAATGAGGTATTGCTTCCCAAGGCTGGAAGGAAGCAGCCCCAAGCAGAACATCTCAATAATCTAGTTGAGAGGTGATAAGGCATTTGTGCTAACTAGCCATTAGGATTACTTGCCATTTTTTGACAGCCAAAGGGTGGGATCATATGCCCCATGGAAAACCTTGGATGCCTTGTGTCCTCATCACCAAGGTACATGTAAAGCAAGTATCATGCAGTGGTATTTGAAAGCCATCAATTATTCTGAAAGCATTGTCAGATTTGCTGTAAGAATAAACATCCTATTATACTTACTTAAAGGCTGAAAAGCAGGGTAGGTACTTAAAAATAAATGGAAAGGAAATTATTAAGGCTGCTTTATTAATAAATTGCTTTAGAAGCCAATTCAGGGCAGCCATTGTACTGTAAATGATGCAGAAATTGCAAAAGAATGCCTTGATTTTCATTGGTTATAAACACCGGAGGGCATTATGTTAGGTGTTGTCTGTTTTTTCTACAAAGACAGCAAATTATATATTTTTTAAAATTGCATATCAGAGACTGGTACAACATAAACTTAATTGAAGAGTTCCAATCCTGTGTGTCCGTACTGTATGCAAATGTGATGTAGAGATCCTAAAGAGACAATATTCCTTGATGGAAAAATAGATTTGTACACACCCATCCAAAGAACAACTCATATTTGTTTCAAAACCAGACATTTGTTGATGCCCAAATACATATTAAACAGATGCCTGTAGCCAAGGCATATTCAACTCCCAGCCTGGCCTCCACACCCTCATCTTTAAAATTTGCAAAATCACACTGGTCTCCTGACAATACAAACCCCAACCCAAATAATTATCTTTCAATCAGCTCTTATGCCACAGAGCCATATAATAAGAAGTCAGTGCTTCCTACTTCCTATTCTGAATAATTTCTTACAATCTGTGTGTTTCTTCTCACTCTTCCCTTCTCGACTTCTCTTGGGGGGGGGGAAGGAGTTTTATCCTTCTAGTTCTCTTTCACTTGCCAAATATATGATATACTCCATGCATCTCCCAAAAATAATTATTCTGTCTTTTCCTTTCTCCTTCGGACCTCAACCTCTTGAAGGGTCTTTGTGATGTTAAATTCCTACTATTTCATTAATGCCAACTCTCTAATACTTCCTGAACACCTCAACCAGTGGAATATCAACAACTTAATTGTCACATATGCAATATAATAAATGCTACTTTTCCAGTACAGTACCCTCAATTACTTAATTTTAGTTATGTTAACTTTTAAAAAATTGTACCTGAGCACACCAATCTGATCACCATATACAAAGGAAATTGTGTTCTTTAAGACACCAAGTATTACCAGGGGACAAATTTTTATATAGTCTAATTTTAAAAGGAGTGTGTAAAACCACAGGAAATACAGAAAGTAGAGCCAGTGTGGCCCTTTAAGAAAAAGCAGAAATGCGAAAGTCCTGGGCTCGGGGGGCCTTCATTAGTATTCCATTGCTGACAGCAGCTAATACTTCCAGGCAAATGACCAGCACACAACACCAAGCCATATACTGTGTGATAAAACGCAGCCTTTTCTGTAGCTTCATAAGGCATCCTTCCTTGAAGAGTTTCTCCGATTGGTTTAAGTCACTATTGCAATCCAAGAAAGTCTCTTTGCAACAGCTTTTTGGAACAAGGATGTGTCCACTGTGGAGATATTTTGGGAGTCCTTCTGTCCAGTCAGTGTAATTGGAGATCCCACAACACTTCAATTGTTTGTGGACGGAATCCACAATCTCAGTGCTGCAATGATGTGGAAAACTCCAGTTGTATTGGTGAAAAATGTGATCCAGGCTGCTTTTCAGTTGGTAGCATGCTTTGGCAGAGTAGACTTGGGTCATGGCAACCGAGGAAGTTTCCAAGCAGAACAGGACCAGCAGCAAATACATTAGAATTCCTTGACTATAATGAGAACTTCTCACAGGGATAGAGACTGCCAACAACCCAGCTGGGAAAAGCAAAACAGCAGCCAGGATAGCCAGCCAGCCGGGCAGAATGAGGAATTGATTTGGAAAGAAAACTCCATAGCTTTTATAGGTAAGAATCACAAATATTCCTCCAAACAGTAATAGCAGGGAAGCTCCCCAAAGAAAAAAACCAATGAAAGTCAGAATAACTTTAGGTAAGGCTCTGTCCCAGGGCTCAGTGGCCAGTACCCAAAAAGGATTGAAATTGAGATTATGCCAAATCCTTCTAATTTTACAATATTTCATTATGCTCCTATGTACATTCCTCTTTTCCCTTTTCCTCTCTACCTCGCTCCCTCCTTCCAGAAATACCTCCATCTTTAAGCAGGTACAGATAAGATCCAAGCTAGATCCCCAATTGCTTGGAGACTATCATTCTCTGTTCTTTATAGTTTTGCAGGCCCCATCCTGCAAAACTTATGACCCAATGCTAATTAGAGAAACTGTGTTTGTTCATACTTCACAAAAAACATGCTTAGTCCACTCAGTTTCTTGAGTTCTTTTATAAATAACTTATAAACACAGTTATAAACCACTAATTGTGGTTCTTTTATAAACCACATCAGCTGGGTTTACAAAGAGTTCTCATTTCTGTTTTCTCCTTTTTAATCCCCTTTGCCTTTCATTTAAGTGGTGAATTAAAGGGGAATAAACAATTTGGCACATAGCAAAAAAAGCCTAAGAATCCTAAGATATTTAGAGGAAGATGAAAACACATGTTGCAGTTATTGCCCTTTTGTTTTCAGGATACAACAAGGAACAACAAAATGAAAGTTGGATTTAAAAGATAGTTGTTTATTAGACACACTTATAATTTTGGGTGAACAGATCTCCTGAAAAATACAGGATGTGTGACAGTCACTGTGAAATTAGATTACTAAACATTCCGCAACCAGTTTGCCTTGTAAAATTGCCAGTGGATTAAACCAAACAAACAGACCTGTATAACTCTGTTCCAATGCCTGGAACAGAAGCTGGCTGTGCAAATCTTAGTGGGTGAGGATTATAACAGGGTAGATTTGTAAAATTATTGAATCATTGCACATAAAACATAGCCTACCATGTTTTATGACCCCAGAATCAGTTTACAGTTCAGCCTGTTGCAAAAACTCAGAAACTTGAATTACATCTGCAAACTGTAGTTAAGTTTGTTTATGAATTCTGAGAAGAGTGAAGTTTGTGCAATTTTAAGGCAGGATCTCAGGCTGTTGATAGTTGGAATAGACTGCAAACAGCTAGTTTATAGCTCATGCAGCTATATAATACCAACTGTATTGTTATTATTTACTTTCTGGATTTATATGCCATCTTCCTGTTGGAATACTCATGATGCCTTGTAATTTAAAAATGTGCATACTAAAATATAAAATCCCTTAATAAATACTAGAAAATTAAAATATGAACAATAACAAGATATCCCAGTAAAGAATATTTCAGCCAAATTTGAGTGGCATTTAATGGGTGGGGTAGTTCATTAAAAGAGCCTTGTTGACAGAGTGATCAGAGCGCAGTACTGCAGGCTACTTCTACTGCAGGCTATTTATCAGCTACCTGCAATTTGGCAGTTCAAATCCCACCAGGCTCAAGGTTGACTCAGCCCTTCATCCTTCCTGGGTGGGTAAAATGAGAACCCAGATTGTTGGGGGCAATGTGCTGACTGTTAAATCACTTAGAGAGGGCCATAAAACACTATAAATTGGTATATAAGCAGAGCTGGTATTCAGCCAGTTCTGACAGGTCCTGGAGAACTGGTCGTGGGAATTTGGAGTAGTTCAAAGAACTGGTAAATACCACCTCTGGTTGGCCTCGCCCCCATCTATTCACTGCAAAGAGAAGGAGATGGCCAAGAAGTGTCTGGGTCCGAAGATGGATCGGGAGAAGAGCAGAGTACAACAAGCTGATGGTGGAGCTGAGGAA